>APFE031188769.1:225614-247392 GCA_000404065.3 Pinus taeda
TGGGCCAATAGTAGCCCATCTGTAGAATTTTATGTCCAGTTTTACGATCTACAAAGTGTCCACTACAAGGTCCATCATGGCAGGCTTTTAGGATATCATAAATTTCGTCATCCCTGATGCACCTACGGATGTGCATATCAACTCCCATGTGGAAAAGGTATCCTCCGATCCAAGTGAAACGAGTGCTACGCTGCACAATCAATTTACTTTCTTTGGGTGTCAGATGTTTAGGAAATTTTCCTGTTGTTAAGTAATTGCTACATTTGCATACCATGGCATTTTTACGGCCACAACAAACAAATGTTCATCCAGGAACTAATCCTCTACCGCCACTGTATCGTCCATTCTTGGCACTCGGGAGAGGAAGTCTACCGCGAGGTTCTCCTTCCCTGGTCGATCCCTTATAGCTATGTCAAATTCCTGCAAAAGTAGTAACCAACGAGTCACTCTTCCATTTGTAATAGGTTTATTGGCTAAATATTTAATAACAGAGTGATCAATATACATAAATACAGGTTATCCAGTTATATAGTGTCTAAATTTGTTGATAGCATAAATAACAGCTAGAAACTCCTCTTCTGCTACTGTGTAATTCAACTCAGTAGGAGTTAAGTTTTTGCTGATGTAATATATAGCATAGGATTTCTTGTCTTCTTATTGGCCAAGAACAACTCCGAAAGTTGTATCTGATGCGTCTGATGAAATCTGGAAAGGTATATCCCAATTCGGGCCTCGTAATACTGGTGCTATTGATACTAACCATTTCAAATCTATAAAGGCAGTGTCACATCTATTAGTCCATATAAAAGCAACATTTCCTATCAAGGCATATAAGGGTGCAGGAATTTGCAAAAAGTTCTTTATAAATCTATGATAATATCCAAAAAATCCCAAAAAAATATGTACCTCTGTTTGCATGCAGGGAGTAGCTAATAAGAGCATTACCTGTATCTTTGCTGGATCTACTTGAATTCCAGTTGCTGAAATGTAATGACCCAGAATTAGGCCTTCTATCATCATCATATGACATTTCTCATGACTTAAGCATAACCTCGTAGTAGTACATTGTTCTACGACTTTCTCCAATACTTTTAATTCCTAATCAAAGTCATCTCCATAGGGTGTGAAATCATCCATGTACACCTCCAATCCTTCATTTATCAAGTCTGCAAAAATACTGAGTATGGCTCTTTGGAATGTAGCACATGTGTTGCACAATCCGAAAGGCAATACCCTATAAGCAAATGTTCCTTAGGGGTAGGTGAAAGTAGTTTTATCCTGGTCTTCAGGGGTAATTTGAATTTGGTTGTAGCCACTAAAGCCATCCAACAAAAAGGAATTTCTTTCCTGCTAGTGTATCTAGGACTTTGTCGATAAATGGAAGGGGAAAATGGTCTTTTTGCATTTCTTTGTTGAGTTCTCTGTAGTCTATGCATATCCTCCATTTTCCATTATTTTTGGGGACAACTACTAATGGAGAAACCCATTTACTGTCAAATATAGGATAAATAAAATTCACATCTAACAATTTTTGAAGCTCTTCTTTCACAATATCCTTTAGATGAGGATTTAATCTACGCTGTGGCAGTCGAATGGGTCTTGCATCTTTTTTAGTGTAGATGTGGTGCATGCATAACTGAAGGTCAATCCCTTTGATGTTTGGGTAGTCCCATGCAAAAGCCCCTTTATATTTCCTAAGGACTTGGATAATTTTTTGTTGTTGGTCATTACTCAAATTACTGTTAATGTTCAAGATTTTCCCTTGCTCGATTTCAATAGGATTGCTATTATAGATAGTGGTTGTTGGTATCGGATGATCATTAATGTCTCTCAAGGAATCTTCTTCAATCTCATTATCAAGGACTGCTTCAATCATGTGACATCTCAAATTAGACACTGGAACAGGGTGATTGATAAAGGTGTTAATGACATCGTCTTCTTTTTGGTTTTTGAATTCAAGTGCACTTGCCACAGTCAATGGTGAACGAATATTTTCTTTTAAATATGTTATTGGTTGTTTCCTAGTTTTTACAATGGTTAGGCTTGGCTGAGTAGGAGGGTATAAAGCTAGATTCTTTACATCATTCCCTCTGGTTATGGCCATATTGCCTGTTCGACAGCCTATATAAGCATCGACTATTGCTAGCCAAGGCCTTCCTAGTATTAAGGGATGTCCAGCTAGCCGATTTCTAGGGTTAATAATAAAAAAAATTGTCGGATATTCCCAAGAGTCCACATAAACCATCACATCTTGTAATGTTCCTTCTGGCCTAATGACTGAACGATCAGCTAGTTCCAACAAGGTAGTGGTTGGTTCTAAGGTTGTGATACCAAACACTTCGCAAGTTACTATTTTAAGAATGTTAATGGCTACCCCTAAGTCAACCAAAGCATTGGGAAAAGAGCGGCCATTTATTTGGACTATGATAATGGGATTCCCCGGGTCTTCATATTTTATAGGTGTCTCTTTCGCTAGTAATAAATCAGACAAAGTTTCGATGACATGGATAGTTGGTGTTGGGAATGGAATCCCCCCACAGCAGGTGTTGGGGCTGAAAGCCCAAGTTTTGGTTAAAGATGTTGTAAGACTTCGCAAATTGTGGGCGTGGAGCGTGAAGTGTATAATTGAGTCATCGGGTTGTCTACCCTAAGAATTGTGTTGTAAATTAGTGTAAAGTCGGCATACCCATGGTCCGCAGACCATGGGATTGTATAAATAGATCGAGGCTCTAAGTTGTAAAGAGAGTTAAGGGATGGTGAATAGATGAATAGCAAAGTGATGGTTTGAGCTTAGAGTAGAGTTCTGAGTGTCTTGGGTTGTAGTAGTAGGAAGAGGCTCTGCAGCTAAGTGCGCAGAGGTCTAGTAGAGTCCGTAGCTGAGTGCATGGACCCCTTCAGTTAAATGTGCAGGGTGGTGTCGAGGTTGTAAGCAAGATTGAAGATTAATAAAAAAGAAGTTGATTCATATTCCTGTGTATTTGTTGTCCATTATCTACTTTATGGTTGTATTCGTTTATGTATTGCACACACTATTATAGTTGATGAATATGCTGTAATCACCATAAATCTTACACACGCAAGTTAAGTAATCGGTTAATTAACCAGGATCTTGGATATTATATGGGTCGTGCCTCGAGTATATATATGCGAAAGCCGCATTGCAGGTCACGAAGGGATCACAAGTGCGCGTAGCAACAGGGCAGACCGCGGACCTCCGGAAGCCCATCAGACATCCCGAGGGTGCAGAAACCTAGTTTTGTCACCCTCCCATACTACTTCGGGTGAGACCTCAATCTGTGCTCTGCGGACTATTGCCGAAAGGGCCTGTTGAGGAGGTAAATCCCCTCTATAGACAGTGGCGATCCCTACTAGCTCAAATGGGGTCTAGCAACAATAAAAAAATGCCAACACGCAGGTTCCTAATTACAAATAAAAGACCGATGATGAGAGCCTACCTAGATTCCAATGCTAGTACTTGTAGAAGAGTCGTCGCTCCCGTTCCTTTGCTTCGACTGGTCACAATCCCCGCGATCCTCGTGAACAAACACCTGCACATGCAAAGAACGACACAAATACAAGCATAAAATCCAATAGATGCAACTATTATTATCAGTCAGAAGGATATAACTCAATCATCATTATAAAGACAATAAGAGTGGAACCATAATGATAGTCATCTATTATTATTGATAAACAAAGAAGAATACAACCATAGTTCTAACGTCAAATCCTCCTTTGGCTGGGTGATCAGCAACACATTCCTTGCAAAGCTTGTTGGGAATGGGGAAAAAGCCTGTCTCTCCTTGGTTACTTGGACAAGAATCTCCTCACTTTAGATTTAGCCTTATGGGGATGAAGAAGGCTTCTTATAGCATGAGCTTAGCAATTCTCAGACTTTGGGACTTAGAATTTGGAACTTGGAGACTAGAACTACTAACTAGCTTGTCAAAGGCAAAAGGACAAGCTTTTATAGATAGAGGAGAAGGAGTTAGGACCATCCACAAGATTCATGGGATTGGCTTTATCACTAAGAAGCTTCCATGAGAGGTGGAGAACTACTTCCCTTCTATGGAGATTCGAAGCCTAATTGAACTAACTCAAGCTGGAATCAGTTCATGAATAGGTTAGGAAGAACCTTCGTAATTTTTTCTGTTAAAAACTTTACCTAATTGGGTTGGCGCAAGTGCGACTCTGAGACAGAGTGCCAACTGGCGCACCTTCTTTGGAGGATTTCCCCCATTGGCGCGAGTGATACACAGTGGAACCGCACCAATGGGAAAAAGGGCTATTTTTATGGGTATTTTGCAGAAGGTGTCTTTAGGGCATATGAAGTTCATGTCTAGGGGAATACAATGCAAGTGTTTTCAGGTTATGTCACTTCTCATAGGTCTCGGAATAAGTCCTCCAATGTGCGGGAGAAGGGGTAACAGGGACGGTGACAAATTTCTGTGTAACAGATACCCCCTAAAGCATGAGGCTCGAGAGAGAGAGAGGGGTGAAATGCTTTACAAGAACATGGCCAACTGAAAACACTGCCGCTGGAGAACCTGCATGAAAAGTACAACTGATATCTCAAGTACATGATCTATGTGGTATGGGTGCAACCATCCATAGCAGAGTACATAAAAATCTTGATCCAAGGTATGGGCGCAGCCATCCAGTAAGGATCGATAAGTAGACTGAGGCATGGTCACAGCCATCCAGTGAATGAGTCATGTAATGATCATACTAATCCACAAAATCGCAACCTGGACTTCAACAGAAAAAATACAGGGTCTTACACTCCATCTCGACCTGAACAAAGTACAAGTTCAAGCATGTGAATATGGGAGTCAAAGTCGAACATGCAAGAACATCATCTAATTACCAGTCAATGATGACAACTGTTAACAAACGCGAGAGGTACCACCAATAATGAAAATGGTCCTCAAGGTACTATAGGTACAATCTACAGCGTGCGAATCAGTGAGCTGGTGTCGAACACCCGTAGAATCATTCGATTTGAGGCCAATGATGAAAACCTCATGTTGAACACGAAGAACCTGCCATTGAGGCATGTAGGCTCCAAGGCACCTGAAGGGAGTCTCTAGGTCAACTTCTCGGATGATGAGCTGAAGTCGACAAGAAGTGACCTTGATCGAAGGTGGGCCATAATGTTTCCCACATCATCGACACGAGACACAGAAGGATAAGATGTTTTGTGTGAGGTATCAGAGGGAGGTTGAGTATTCTGCAGAGGTCAACTTCTCTTGAACATATTGGTGGCACAACAACGAACATGGCAGTATTTGACATCAAATGATCAGGGGTCATGGTGACAGGGCAATGAGCAAATGAGAGGTCAAACATGATAACCCAAACCCACAGAGGCAAGTGTAAAAACAAGATGAGATGTCCCCACCCAGACACGAATGTAGACAAGTGCCATGTTCAAGAGTGACATACTGCCGACATGACAATAATTGTGGTTCCATTTTCCCCACCATTTCTGGCGAGTACCTCGGTTATTTTTTGATGACAAGCTTGACGGGGATAGCATATGCTTGAAAGGAGTCATTGCGATGGGATCTGATGTCATTGAGTTTTAATGAGTCTGACAAAGGAAGAACTCGACATCCTTTCATGTTGAGAGAGTCTGAAAAGACAGCGGAAAAGTAAACTCCAGGGGTGTCCTTTTTCGTAAAGTTGTGTCTCTCAAGCTCGAAAAAGTATAAAACAATGATCAAAAGAACCGCCCGATCATTATGACCGAGGAGTACTTTTCGTAAGTAGTGATTTCGATCTGAAAAAGTAAAAAAATGATCAAAACCACGTCACTTCGTAACCGTTAACGAACCTGAAACGATAAGGGTCTGACAATATTTTCATTTTTTACACGATCGGAAAAGCGTTTAAAGACAACTACCTCTCATTTACATTTAATGAGTCGAGAGGAACAACTCGACATTCTTTTCACATTTAGAGATTCAGAAAAGAGCAAAAAGATGACTCCAGAGTGATTTTTTCGTGTATTTACCGAGTCCGAAAAAGTATAAAATATAACTCGTTTCGTCGCCTAAGCCGCACAAACACCTGTCGCTGCACAAAAACCAGCGTAAAATCCATTTTCGACACAAATATACATTAAAATATCGATAAAATGACTTTTGAAACCTATTGAGGGTCAAAAAAGCTATAAAATAGGTGAAAATGGTAAAAACAAGAAATTACTTTTCACTTTTACCTCTTAAGAGTGACATTAGGGCTTTTGGTGTGCGATATTCAGGCGACGATTGCGACAAATCTAGGTGACCATTCGGAGCATCGTCAGTGCCAGGTAAGAGGCCTCTTCCCCCACTCCATTTTGTCCGTTTTAAATTTGTTTTAGGTTATTTTATCATCCTCTATGGAGGGGATTTCAAAAATGATGGTTGCGCCTATTGGCGCAGGTTTCGGGCATGGACCCGTGCTAATGGGGCAATTTTCCTTAAAGGCTCGCGCCCATGGGCACGATTGTTTTAGAAACAGTCACGCCAATGGCCATGCAGATTTTTCCTTCAAATTTTAACAATTTTAAAGCAAATTTCACTGCATTTTAAATTTCTCAAGGATCTAATTTAATGTTTTGACCTTGTGATTGTAGGAACATACCCAAAAATGGTACTCGTATGGAAATAAAGAGAACACGACCAAGTAGACACATTGCCTTCAGCAGATGAGGACTGCATGGAAGCTCTTCGAGCTTGCGGGCTCAAGAAATACTTCCTCCTGTCTTATCTACAAGCTCAGCCAGAGCTCTTGCAATATTTGATCAACTTATGGGATGAACAGGAGCAAGTGTTCCGGATACGGGACCAAGTATTGGAATTAGACGTATCTGATGTCTATTTCCTCATTGGATTGTCGCGCAGAGGGCTGGTGCCCCGATTGATTGGTAGCAGGCCATCCGGGGAGAAGATGGAGGAGGTGAAGGCTCAAGTTTGCCAAGGGGCAAGATATGGGTCGGGCAGCTCAAAAGTGGATATCCCCACTGTTCAGTACCTAACACTCAGAGCTCTGTTATTCACCATCACACGAGCTACGGGGGCACAGGCACCCTACGAAGCTATGAAGAATCACCTGATACTGGCGACAGAGCGCCTTAACCCGACGGTATTCAATTGGGCGTCAGTTGTGACAACCAATATGAATAGGCAGCTAACAAAGGCCAAGCGTGGAAAGCTGCAATAGTTCGGATACGACTCCATCTTGGTGACGTTCTTCTTGGAACGTGTGCCAATCTTCCAGGGCCAAGGGGCCTTTGTTCCTGACCTGGCACCTCGAGAGCCGAGGATGGCTCGTTGGGCGGCACTGATGCCGAGAGGGGGTGGTGGTCACTAGATGTCATTCAGACCTAAGTTTTTTGGGTGGCTTCACCACCAAATGATTGTGGTGGAGGACTGGCCGTATGTGGGGATAGACTTCACCGGTGACCCTGACCTCCCACTGCCGGAGGGAGAGGACTGGGACGAGGAGATAGGTATGACCTCATCTTAATTTTGTGCTTTTATGATTTTTTTGTTAATACATGTTTGTTCTAATAACGTTTATATGCATATGCAGATGTTGGCCCAGAGCGTCCAGCTGGCATGTCTCCCATTGCGAGGAGACACCAGGCTGCAGTAGCGGATCCTCAGGAGGAGGGTGGTGACTGAGGAGAGCTCATTCAGAACCTCAAGGCTATCACCCGGGATCCTAGACCATGCTTGGCTAGCAGATGTTCTGCTAGCGTACCAGAGGCACATGGTGGGGGTGCCAACTCACATCCACCGACTCCTGAGATGTTTAGTGCGAGCGGTAACATGCTACCATGAGAACCACCGGGACTAGATATATAGGCTTTCTTTTTTATGCATATTTTTTTAGAGACGTGTTGTCTCCGGATGTACTAAGACAAACATGTATTATTTTTTGATGATGCATGCAGTGCAAACATTTGGACACACACACATATATATATACATATGTTTTATGGTTTATTGTGTTTTATGCTTCTTATGTTATTTTAAATTACATGTTATGCAAATGCCTGTCCAACACATAATTAGCTAATGCATCGGTTGACGTATTAAATCGTCTTGGAATATGTTGATAAGTAATGAAATCAAAATCCCTTTCTAACAACTTAACACGTAAATACAACCTTAAAATCCGATGGTCTCTGACGGAATAACGCCCGTTGAGCTGGTGGATGACAAGCTAAGAGTCCAAGTTCACAATCAATGTTCGAATACCGAGGTTAATCGCCTCAGCTAGTAATTCAATCACAGGACTATACTCAGCAACATTGTTCGTTGTACAACCTAGACAAACCCCTTGAAGGTCTACTAGCTCACCATGAGGATCGTAGATCACCCATGCCGTAGATGAAAAATTGCATGTACTGCGGGAGGCACCATCAGCGAAACCAACGTAAGGTGAACCAGACATCTGTCTAAGAAGCAAAAAGACACAATAAGCGGAAATCATGTTGACACACCAAGACAAAAACATGAAAACATGCACACACAACACACTTGCTGAAAGCACACGTATGTACAAAAAATAGAGTGCCTGGACTCATGCATAATATTTTTTCACATAAAGCCCATTTCGGGGCTTATGCAGGGGATTCCCTTCGTAATTAATAAGCTCGTAGGCCCCTTTTTGCACAACTCTTTTTACAATGTAGGGCTCGTGCCACATGGGCTCAAATTTTCCTGCCCCCCGCTTATCATAAGCTTGATCGTAGAGCAAGACCAAATCTCCCTCAACGAAAGAGCGAGGATGAACAGTGTTATCGAAGTGAGTTTTCACTCGCTTCTTCTGTGCTTCAATAGCTAAAGAGGCTAGTCGACGAGTCTCATCTAGCCACTCCAAGTAAAGAAGGCACTCCTCTACCAGAGTAGTGTCAGGGAGCAATTCGACGGCTAACTTTAACGAAGGAATCTCACACTCAATAGGAAGGGTAGCCTCCAGTCCATAAAGCAACTGGAAGATAGTGAAAGTAGTGGCATTCTTCACAGAGGTTCGGTAGGCCCACAAAGCAGAGAACAACATCAAATTCCAGTTGGACTTATGCATGCCAACGATTCGTTGAAGCATCATAACCAAGACCTTGTTTGTGGCTTCTACTTGACTGTTGGCCTGAGGATAGTATGGAGTCGAACTATCATGCCATAGGCCCAACTGGGTTGTAAGCTTGGTCATCATGTGATTATGAAAATGCTTTCCGTGTTCAGTGACGATGGCTTGAGGGAATCCGAACCGCGAGATAACATGGTTGAACAAAAACTGCGCCGCGGTGTGACCATCTTCAGACAATGTAGGCATTGCCTCGGCCCATTTTGTGAAATAATCAATAGTAACGATGATATACCCATGCCCCCTAGCCGAGCGAGGGTTACAGGTCATATAATCGATGCCCCATTTGGCAAAAGGACCGACGGTAACAATGGGGTGCAGTGGAGTAGGGGGTGCATGCATCTTCTGTTGGTAGATTTGGCACTTGTGGCAGGAGCATATGGCAAGAATACAATCCTTTAAAATGGAGGGCCAAAAGTAACCAGCACGGAGGATTTTTTGTGCAGTGGCATATCCGGACATGTGACCGCCATAAGCACCAGAGTGGCAGTCATTTAAAACTCTCTCGGCTTCTTCAAGAGTTAAGCATCGGCAAAGAATAGAATCAATGCTGAGATGGTATAGGGTGTCCCTAATGATTCGATATTGTTGGGCTTGATGGCGGATTCGTCGGCGAGCATCCTTAGATGTCTCAAGACAAAAAGAGGACGTTTGTAAATAGACAATGATATCCCCGTACCAGGGATCGAGGGTGTTGATGAGGAAGAGAGTTTCGTCCGGAATGTGATCCTCTGACTGAGAGGAGGCGACATTGGATGGCAAAGAAAACAACAATTCAGTGAAGACAAGTGATTTTTTGGACTTGGCAGCATTGAATTCCAAGTCGAACTCTTGGAGGATGACAATCCACTTTGAGTACTTGCCCCCCAGCAGCTGACGTGACAGGATGTACGTGATTGGGTTGCAATTAGAGATCACTGTCGTAGTACGCAACAATATATAATGACGAAATCGTTGGACGGCAGAAACGGTGGCCAATGCCAACTTCTCGATGTAAGCATATCGAGATTCCGTATCTAATAAATTGCGGCTGGGATAATAAATGACGTGTTCAGTGCGATCATCGTCATCTTGAACAAGAACCATGCCAATGGTGGTATCAGCAGCGGCTAGATACATCGTGTAATCGTGATGCTAATTTGGAGGACGCAACAAAGGAGCGGAAACAAGGAGAGTTTTAAGATGTTTGAAAGACTCTTGTGCTACGGCATCCCATCGAAACGGGGTGTCGCGCTTTAGTAACCGCGTGAAACCTTTGGCCACCTTGACATAGTTCGGGATGAATCGTCATAAAAAGTTTGCTTTACCCTGCAAGCTCTGCAATTGCCACAAAGAAGCAGGGGGAGGAAGATTCAAAATGGCCTCGACTTTAAGGGGATCCAGACGGATGCCCTCTTGGGAGACGATGAACCTGAGAAGTCTGCCAGACTCTACGCAGAAGACACACTTATGCGGGTTGAGTTGAATATGGTAGTGTCGACAGTAGAGAAAAATTTCGCAGAGATGTGCCGGATGGTCTTGACGTTTAGCTGAATGAGTTGGAAGATCATCCAGGTAAGGCTGCACGATGTGTCGGATATCATGAAAGGCATAAAACATCACGCGTTGGAAGGGAACCGACATTCTTGAGACTGAAAGGGAGCTTTTTATAAGCGAAGGTGTCCCACAAACAGATAAAGGCGGTCTTGTGTTGATCCGCTGGCACGATATTAATCTGGTTATATCCAGAGAAACTGTCCATAAATGAATATATCTCACTTCCGGTACACTCATCAATGAGCTAGTCAATGAAGGTTGTGGGGTAGTTATCTTTTGGACAGGCTCGATTAATATCACGGTAATCGACACAGACTTGGATAGTACCCTGCTTTTTATCCACAGGGATGATGTTGGAGACCCAATCTGTGAGTGGGATGGGGTAGATGAAGCCAGCTTTGAGAAGCTTTTCGACTTCCGCTTTAATCGCTGAAGCCTTTCGGGTGTGCACGGGGCATAAATGCTGACGAACAGGCTTAGCTCCTGGATACGTGGGTATCTCATGCACCACGATGCTTGGATCAATGTTGGGCATTTCTTCGTAAGACCAAGCAAAGGCGTCACGAAACTCATGAAAAAGACCTATATAGAGTTGAATTTCCTCAAGAGTGTAAGTGACTCCTATGTAGATATGCTCGACAATCCCTGGTTTGACAGAGATGTCGATAGGTTGAGTCTGCGTAATGTTTTCCAGATTCCCTTCAGAGGACACTTGATATACTTGAATGGGTGTCTGAAGGGGTTGTGAAGGGAGACAAGGAGCAGACCACTCGAGACAAGCCAGTGTTTCCCGAAGGGTAGGGAGGAAGGAGGAACGGTGGTGAAGATTAAACCAAGGGGGTTCCTCGAGAGACATGGTCTCTATAATGGCTTTGTTAGAAGGAAATATTTCCTCTAAAGGATCCGACGAAGCACAATCTCCAAGCCAAGGGGAATGATCGTACGAGTCAAGAGCTTTGCTTAAAGAAGCAAATTCAGCAGGAGGAGCCGATACAGTGACAATCTCGATGTAGTTGAGCTCGGCAACACTCAACGGCATCTCATCACCCCACGATTCTATCTAGTTAATGGGGGGAAGGACCCAAGGATCAGAGTGAACCTAAATCATATTAATAGAGGCAAGGTTCGGAGGTGGGAGTGAGAAGACACCCATGAGGGTGGGATCTTTGAAGAGCCCAACTCCCACACTCTCTAAGGGAATGGAGGTATGCTCCACAAAAGGCACATTGCCTTTGGAATAAGAAGCGAAGAAGGAGAGCTGGTCTACCGTGACAATTCTCCCGTGATGAGGGAAACGAATGACATGAAAGAGGGATGAAGCCACGGCATGCATGTCATATGTCCAGCTCCAGCCCAAAAGGAGGTTGTAAGTAAGATTTGCATCAACAACTTCAACTTCCACTTCAACGGTGTTCCCTTCGAAAGTAATCGGCAATCGTTGGAGGATACCGTAAGGGTGAGATTCTCTCCCGTCAAAGGCTTCCAGTGTCATTGGAGATTGACTCAAAGTCGGAGACCCAATAGCCTTCCAACAAGCAATAGACATAATGCAAGTTGAGGCACCTTCATCATTAACTGTACAATGAATCGTTTTCGAATTGATGATGACCTGAATGAGGAAGGCAATCTGGTGAGGTAGTCTCGGTACATGGCTCTCGAGATCAAACGTGATCAAATCTGAGTCAGCTGGGTCGATGCCACCGATGGCTAATAGTAAGGACTTCCTCTGGGGGGGGTAGCTCTGGAGGACTTCTAAAGCAGACATAACTGACGGAGCTTGAGCTAAGTCCTCAATGATGCTGTAGTGTTGGGCAGCATGAGCATTTGGGTTGTAAGACGATCTCCGGAGTACAACTTTTGGGGGGGGTTGAATGGGCATCTCAGTGCTAGGTCTCTCGATATGGAGCAGACCAGAACTGGACGGAGGAGTGCTTGAGGGGACCTCAGGCTCCTTCCCGGTGGATGACAAATATTCCTTTGCTCGAGTCGTAATATGAACAGGAATCGTTCCAACCATGAACACTTGGGAACCAAAGGGAGAAGAAGACGAGGATGGGTTAGCCATCATTTGCATTTGCTGTGAGGGGAAAGGTTCTTTCAGAACCGTAGGAATCCCAGGAGCACCTTTCAATAAACGACTAATTTCGTACCGCCTTGGGTAGTCTTTGGTATAGTGATCCTTGTCATAGATAAGACAAGGATACTTCAGCTTATGTTTGGCTCCTTCATCGGGTGGAGATTTAGGGGAGTCCTATTTGGGTTGATCAGATTTATTCTTCGCTTTCCCCTTTTTCTTTCCTTTCGAGGTTTTATCCACCGTGGTGGACTGGATGGCGTTGACCTCGGAAGTATTTATGGAATTAGACACACCCTGAGAAGTGTTTTCATTTGAAGCATTCAGTTTTTGCTTCCCAGGGTTCGCGGATGATTTCCTCGACGACGGATTTATAGTGCCAATAACACCATCAACAGATGGCTTTTCTAGAGCTTTGGGTGTTCCGGGTCTCGGGGCGTCAGGAAAATACTCATATAAGGTACCTGACTGAGAAAAAACTAAGTCGAGGTATTGAGCACGTGTGATAGTGTGCTCCTCAGTTACAAAAGCTCCCATAACAATGTCTCTTGCGATTTTAGGGACAAAGGAGGTCGTAAACCAATCGGTTAGGAGTTGATCAGGAATCAAAAACTTGATCAACCGACGACGCCGTCTCCATTCATGTATATGATCGGATATGTGCGTGGCCATGTCTTGTTTGAGAGACCTGAGGAGATGTGTTCCCGTCTCATACCGAATGGGCAACGGAAAATGAGTTAGAAATGCCATTTCCAACGAGTTGAAATCTTGAAAGGATCCGCGAGTCAACTCAATGTACCACTTAACAGCCGAGTCGGTGAGAGTCCTTTGGAACAGGCGGAGCTGGATTGAATCGTTAAGCCATGAATTTGATGAACACCAAAGGTGGTAAGTCATAATGTGGGCTTGAGGATCCTCTCCAGCTTTTCCATCAAATTTGGGACAATCGCTGGGTATCTTGGTTGGAACTGGTGGCCATAATGGATTATGAAGGATAGGATCATTAGTCAATTTGGATACATCCGGCAGTTCCAATGTTGCTAAGAATGGTAGCTGAGGATTGAAGGACATCTGTGGCTGTGGATACGAGATACCACCAGAGTTCCAACTAGTTGCTGGTTGCCCCCATTGATTTTGTCTAGACGGACCAGGCCCATAAGCGTTCTGTCTGTAGGGATTCTATCCATAGGGGTTATTGCCATAACCAGATGATTGACCCTGGATTTTCCCCCTAGCACCCCATTGATTACCAACCTGGCCTGCAGGAGCAACATACTATTGCTGATAATTATGATAAGGAGTGACCTACATTTGTTGATAATATTGGTACAGGGCCAACTAAGCTTTCCCCTAGGGTTGCTAGTAACCATACAATTGCTGGGCTCCATACTGAGCCTAGGGACCAGGCTACGCTTGGTAAGAAGGTTGGGATTGAAACCCACCTTGCATCTGAAGACCAGTTTGAGTCTGGGGCCCAGCCTGGGGCTGAAAATCGGGTTGAGCTTGAGAAGCAATCACCATCTGCATGCTCGGCTGAGCAGGTCCAGAAAGAGGTCCTTGAGAGGATGGAGATTGGGCCACCTGGCCAGAAGGTTGTCCTGGTTGAGTTTGGGATGGACCCACTTGCCCAAAAGGTTGAGCTTGCTGGGTGTTACGTTGTCCTTGTACAACCGAGGGTTGTCTTTGCGGAACAAATGGCTGAGTAGACTGAACGGTTGGTTGACCTTGGGGTTGACCAACCTGTCTAGATGGTTGACTAGGCTGAGCAATGGGTTGGCCTTGCTGCACGTAAGACTGACCACCCTGCCCAGAAGGGTACCCTTGTTGGATTCCAGGTTGTCCTTGTTGCACATAAGGTTGTCCTGGATTCCCATAGGGTTGACTGGAAGGGTATCCCTGTTGGACTCCAGGTTGTCCTTGTTGGATATAAGGTTGTCCCGGATTTCCAGAGGGTCACCCAAGATAAGTGAAATACGGACCACCATAGGCCAAAGGTTTTCCCTAGAAGGGTTGTCCTTGTGGGCCTCCAGGCTGCCCTAGATAGGTTTGCCCATAATACTACTGCCCATAAGAAGGCTGTGTGTAAGACGACTAATCTTGATACGATGGTCCTTGGTAAGGCTGTCCTTGATCCAGACGGAGCACTTGGCCACCACCATAACCAGTGGTACCCCAAGCGACACTTACGGGACCGAGACCTCAACTGCAGGCTAAGATGGCAAGGACATATACAAATGATGCCCTACGGGGTCATAATAATGACTTGGACCTTGTGCGCCCGGATTCTGGATGGCATGCAAATACTGAGTATATGCCTCCCCTGCTGGAATGGAACAAGAAGAAGGTGGGGCACTAAGTGCAGGATGGACAACTCTGGGTGTATGTGTCGTCTGGCCACTATGTACTGAACCGTGGGACGGACCAGCAATAGTAGTTATAATTGAAGACGACATAACGGCACTAACAACCGGTGTTGAAGATGCTACACAAATAGTCGGAATAGTTGGGATTGAAGTGACAACTGTATTGTGAACTTGTGAAACAAAAGATCCTGTAGTGGGAGTGATGTTTTGATCCCACATGGTACCTGAAGAGGAGTTCCTAGAACCCATAACATCCCTCAAAGCTTTATAGCGTAAGGGTACTGTGCCACCGAGAGGGGTGACAGTGAAGGTCGGAGTTATGACCGGGGATGTGGCCGGGATAGGAGTCTCAATACTTGACAAAACAGGTGTCTCACTTGCTATAGGAGATGTGTCATCCATGTCAGAGGAAGACATCGGGACGAAAACACCAGTAGGAGTAGAAGGAAAATCCTCTTTGTAAGGATCCCAAACAGGGTTCCAAAATAGATCGTGAAGATCGTCTTCTGGAGCGCGAGAGTTCAATGGTTGCACACTTGGAATAACAAGAAAAGTGTCACCACAAATCGATGTCTCAGGAGCAGCAGAATAAGGAGACCCTTGGTCACTAGGGACGGGAGACAGGATCGATGGATCTGCCAGGATGATTCGATTCAAACAATCCTAGACAAGCTAATGAGAAAAGACCCTACTCAAACTAACACAAACAAGATCTAACAGGGTAAGTGTGAACGTGGCCGAATAAATTTTAAGACACAAGGACATAACTTGAACTTTTCATCTTTAAAGAGTGAAGAAAAGAACAAAAATATGACTCTAGTCGCCTTCGAATGTTTAGTGAGCCCGAAGTGACAAATGATGAGGTGAGCCTTTTCTTTTAGGGAGTCCGAAAAGGATCAAAAAGTGACTACTCTGGAGAACTAGGCAAAGGGTTTACCAAACAATCCGTAAAACTGCAAATACACCTTAGCAGTCATATGAAAACCAAGGACTTTCCATATGACAGTCAATCTTCCCGAATGCTATGTTCGGTGCATTACAGGTCGTAAGGCGGCAGACATGACTTCTTGTGGATAAAGGATGATAGCCTAGTGGGGTCTCCCCATATACTCAACGGTAAGTGGGAGCACAAGTCCGTACTAGACCACAATTGAGTCACAAAAGGAGGAATCACCCAACCTTGAGTGGAAACAAAAGTGACTAGGTTTAATGACATCGAAGCACGTCTCTAGCCTAGACCTCTAAAAAGTGAGCGTTATGTTCGAATGCGTTGTTAGATTCATTCAGTTTATTTTAAAGTTGATCTTGTATTAGGTTTCAGTTTTCAGGCCTTACCGTATGTAATCTCTCAAAATTCCCTAAATGCAATATATATGCCAAAATATATCATTTCGTTCAATGAATGCTAGTTACGAGAGAGTTCAAGAGCTTTCACACAAACGAAATGATCACAAAACAAAAAAGAACTTCCCTAATGCAGCTAATGAAAATTAACAAACTTTTCTTTAAGATCACTAATCACTAATCGAAATGAAAGTTCTAATTCTCATTAACTAATACAAAGCAAAAGAGATTTTTCTTTTTGATGATGGCAAAATGCACTAAACAACTTTGAGAAATGACAAAAAACAAATTCTATTCAATACAAGCACATTCAGTTCCCTAAATCACAAATCAAACTTCCAAAGAACAAGAAAGATCCCAAAGACACCAATAAGTCATGTAATCTAGGCTCAAAGTGAGACGAAGTGGAATTCAAGTGAAGACAAAGAAAGTCACCCAAATAACGCAACAAAATGATTTACAACCACCAAACAAGTGCAAGGGAGCGAACAAAGAGTCGACTGGACCACTAGAAGATCAAAACACCTGAGGAAGGCTCGACACACAAAGCCACTAGATGCCCTAGGGCTAGAAATGTGAAATCGATGGAAAAAAGCAAACACCCAAAGGGTAACGATCAAAGCCAGTCAAATCACACTCCAATACACTCAAGTAGTCTAAAAAAGGTACCCAGACCAAAAACCAAGCTCAAAGGGCTCACAGTCAAGCAAACTTCAAAAGTTCCCAGGCCTGGCGCGACTGTCAGGCTGCAACTAGCGCCTTTCAGGGATTGGCGCGAATTGTCAATGTGCAACTTGCGCCAACTGGCGTGACTGTAACGCTATAAACAAGCGCCAACCGAGTTTTCTATGGAAAAATAAAATACAAAAGAGCCAAAGCTAAGTCAACAGTACGCAGGTACACAAAGGCGCAAGAAGCAACACGGGGATTCAACCCAAAAAGCTAATCAAGCAGGAGAAACCAAGAAACAACCAAGAAACAAGGCAAGTTCCAAGTTGTTCAGTTCGTAACCCAAACCGGAGATGGTCTGAAGTGGCATTGATCTACTTTTCTAATGCGGAGCAATAGTGTTTCGAAGGCTATCTGGCCGTACTTCAGGCTCCGTCTAAAGTTTACAAATCAAACAACAAGACAAAACAAACAACAAGGAAAAAAGCCAACTCCCCAGTGGAGTCGCCAAATTGTTGAGGAGGTAAATCCCCTCTGTAGACAGAGGCGATCCCTACTAGCCCAAATGGGGTCTAGCAACAATCAAACAACGCTAACACGCAGGTTTCTAATTGCAAATAAAAGACCGATGATGAGATCCTACATGGATTCCAATGCTAGTACTTGTAGAAGAGTCGTTGCTCCCGTTCCTTTGCTCCGGCTGGTCACAATCCCCACGATCCTTGTGAACGGACACCTGCACATGCAAAGAAAAACACAAATACAAACATAAAATCCAATAGATGCAACTATATATCAGTCAGAAAGGATATAACTCAATCATCATTATAAATACAATAAGAGTGGAACCATAATGATATTCGTCTATTATTATTGATAAACAAAGAAGAATACAACCATAGTTCTGACATCAAATCTCCTTTGGCTGTGTGATCAGCAGCACATGCCTTGCAAAGTTTGTTGGGGATGGGGAACAAGCCTCTCTCTCCTTGGTTACTTGGACAAGAATCTTCTCACTTTAGATTTAGCCTTATGGGGATGAAGAAGGCTTCTTGTAGCATGAGCCTAGCAATTCTCAGACTTTGGGACTTAGAATTTGGAACTTGGAGACTAGAACTACTAACTAGCTTGTCAAAGGCAAAATGACAAGCTTTTATAGATAGAGGAGAAGGAGTTAGGACCATCCACAAGATTCATGGGATTGGCTTTATCAGTAAGAAGCTTCCATGAGAGGTGGAGAACTACTTCCCTTCTATGGAGATTCGAAGCCCAACTGAACTAACTCAAGTTGGAATCAGTTTATGAATAGGTTAGGAAGAACTTTCGTAAGTTTGTTTGTTAAAAACTTTACCCAACTGGGTTGGCGCGAGTGCGATTCTGAGATAGAGCACCAGCTAGTGCACCTTCCTTGGAGGATTTCACCACCCTCACCTCCATCTCCACCCACTCCACCTCCTCCACCTCCGCAGTTTAGTATGGAAAGTGTGATAAAACTATCGGTGTTTATAGGAGTAGGAAATGAAGACCCAGACCAATTCTAGTTTGTGGTAAGAGCAGTATGGGAAGCACACAACGTCATGGATGATAATATTAAAAGGGCTACACTAGTGAGCGCGCTGCAGGATCATGCATTAACATGGTATATCAAGCATTTTAATGACCACCCGAATGCATGAATTGCAGAGATCCAGACTGCGTTAAATAGGGAGTTGAGCAGGCCAAAGTCAGAGACGCAATCAATCATCAGGTTTAAAGAGATTGCGATGCTTTGGGGCAAGACCCCCTGGGATCTGGACCAAAGGCTGAAAAGTACAATCCGTGAAGCCAACATGACAGTAACGGATGCACAACCATTGCACATGGTTTGTGGCCTCACTTATGCCACACTTACGGATGGTGTTGTCACAGCAAAAACTTTCCACCCAGGTCGAAGCATTGGAGATGGAAATGAGGTTGCATCAGAACCCTATACAAGACCCTGGATTGGGAGTCTAACAGATCCATGTGCAACTACAGAATCTATGTCTAGAAATGCAGATTTTGAAACAGGATAGGACACCTCGATTAGAGGCACGCGAGGAAGTATGGTGCATAAAATACAAAGGCCATGGCCACGACAAAGATCATTGTCCGGTGTTTTTGAACTGCTTGGCAAGAGGAGGGCCAATGCCATTAAGACCAAAGGCACAAGCGGGGCCAAGCGCGGCATCTGCATTATGGTACACAATATGCCAGATATGAGGAAAACCTACCACGAATAACTGTCATTTGTTTTAGAAGTATACGTAGACGTCCCATCAGTTGTTTTGTAACTTTTGCAGATCGGTAGGCCATAACGAATGCACCTACCGAAACTATGAACTAATGATGGATCAGACTCCTGCCTACAGGGTGCAGGCCAAAACGTGAGCCCTCGACCCAAATGAAGGGATGGT
Organism: Pinus taeda; assembly: GCA_000404065.3. Classification (NCBI taxonomy): domain Eukaryota; kingdom Viridiplantae; phylum Streptophyta; class Pinopsida; order Pinales; family Pinaceae; genus Pinus; species Pinus taeda. Next base: position 245,177 of record APFE031188769.1, read on the forward strand.
GTGCTCTAGGTTTCAGAGGCGTGGACAGGGTCGAGGTGGAATGAGACCAGGAGGGAGTCACGACCAGATAATTTTTTACAATTGCGGAGGGCCAGGACATTATGCCCATGATTGTATGAACCTGAATAGGATATCATGTTGGTACTGTAATCAGTTTGATCATGAGGTGGAAGATTATCCTTCATTGATAGCAAATATGCGTGAAAAGGGGTTACTCCAGCCCCCTCCGACCGTGAATTTACAAATGATGAGAGCTGAACCGCGTGAAGAATACCCAAATGTAAACATTATGATTAGGAGTGGTATGAAAATGAGAGATGATGAAGGGAAGTAGCCAGAAGAAAGCGCGTGGGTTCATAAGGCTTCTACAAAGGAACCCAAGTTTGATTTAGAACGTGCGAAGGAGACATTCATGGAAGCTAAGAAGAGCTTCAAAGAGGCCTCCACTTCAGATAGTAAGGATCAACTAGAACCAGGGATGGATCCTTCCATGCTCACTACCTTTCTGGAGACATGCATGAAACTGCTGCGCAACAACAAGGCAGTGAAAGGGATATAGGAACTTATCACTAGGTGGTGCAGGGTCAGGAGAACCACGTGTGGTCCGAAAACTGGGAAAGCATGCATTGCGCACAGGAAGGGAAATGAGGTTGACTACAAAAATAGGTGAGTATGAAATGTATCAGGTAATCCTGGACTTGGGTTCTGACGCAAATGTACTACCAAATCAAACATGGGAATGCATGGGCAAACTCGTGTTACAGTGGTCCCCTATTTAGTTACGAATGGTGAACCAACATAAGGTTTTTCCTGTGGGAAGATTGCAAGGGGTGACAATTGATATTGAAGGTGCGAGTGCGTTGGAAGATTTTGAAGTGATAGAGATTATCGATGACAACAACCCCTATCCCGCGTGTTACACAGTAAAATGTCACTGCCATCATGTCAGTCTCCCTACTATGCTATAAAACCACATTCACCTAAGCTCATGCTCCCTGAAATGGCTAAGAACCCTCTTTGCCTAAGTTAAATGAATCATCGCGTCTGTTAATTAAATAACCGCGCTGACCGGTGGGGGCTAGTGTAACTGCTGCGCTGCCAGCGCGGAAGCACACGTGTTTTCCGCGCTGGTCCAATTTTATGGACAGCGCGCCCTCCGCTTGTACCATTGAGCACTGACCAAACCTCCTCTACAGTTGATCTGCGATGCCAGCGCGCCAGCCCAGTTTTGCACCCGCGCTGATCCTGTTTGGGCGAATTTGTTCTAACAGCCAACCTTCCAGATCACTCCAGACTTGGTTTTTAGCATTGTTGAGGTCGCCATCCTTTCTCTGGCATGTCTGTTCGACTGACCATCCACTTATCTTGGGGGAAAGCTCATTCTTTACCTATTCATGGAGACTCCTTCTCCTTTATAAGCCTCCTCCATTGCCCATGAGCAGCTAGTTTGGAACATATAGACTTGGATTGAGGAATTCTTAGTGCATTAGTGCTGCTCTTTGTAGGTATTTGGTGTGTTGTGTGAGGATTGTTTTTGAGCTTGAGGAAGGTTAAGAGTTTGTTGCCTTGTATGTGAGAGAGAGACCTCTTTGACTTGGGAGATTTGCTTCAAAGGTGAATGCTTGGAAGACATGCTGGCTGGACCCTCTAGAGAAGGACTCAGCGTCAGGACTTCGGTTATACCTTACTCTATTTTCTGATTAATAAAGATAGATGACTACTCTTATGGTTCCATTTCCATTTGTCCTATGAATGATTAATGTAAATTGTATCCTTCCTGACTGATACATAGTTGTTTTTAGTAGATTTTACGCTTGTGTTTTCTCTCTTTGCTTCTGCAGGTGTCCGTCCGCGAAGATAGTGGAGGAATGTGATCGGCTGGAGCGAAGGAGCGAGAGGATCATCTCTTCGACAAACATAGTGTTGGAATCCAAGTAGGTTTCTTTTACCCACTTGTTAATTACAACTAGGAACCTGCAGTGTAGCATTGTTTGATTGTTGCTAGACCCCCTTTGGGCTAGAAGGGATCGCCTCTATCCGTAGAGGGGATTTACCTCTCCAACATACTTCTGAGGTGAATGCCGTTCAGTATTCTACAGCAGGCAAAGCCTCGAAGGGTAAGAAAAAGGAAAAAGGAAAGGGGAAGAATAAACCCGATCAACCCAAGCAGGGATCGTCTAAACCTCCTGGTGAGGAAGGTGCTAAGCGTAAGCCTA
>APFE031188769.1:282234-293633 GCA_000404065.3 Pinus taeda
AAGAATTGTTCATTTATGTAATGTAAAGGAGGTTTCCCCCTCGAAGAGGCTGAATTCTAAGGCGCTGATCTATCTTTTCTATCTTTTCTTGAGCTGGTTTCATAACATTGTCTCAGGAACTATTATTTTCTAGTGTTTAGAAGTGTTTTCCTTTATTACTGTCAATCACTCACCATCATTGGCCTCTTGACCTTGGGCCCTTGTGCCATGAGCTTAGAGGACGAGAGTTCAGGTGGTCACCCCTTTTCTTCTTATTCATCTACTAGTGAAATGTGGTTTGACATGTCTCATGGGCCTACGACCTTAGGCTCTCCAAGAATATTAGAAATGGGGTGAAGTTGGAAGGATTTGAGACTAGGTTGACGTATGCTCGGCAGGAGCGCATCGGGTTCTTTTACATCTAGGTTATTGGAAGGACCCATGGTCAGGATGACGCATGCATAGGAGGAGCCCACCGGGTTCTTTTACCTACAGAATATAAGGAGTCGTGACCAAGATGATGTATGTGTGGGAGGATCCCACCAATGTCTTTTACCTATGGAATATTGGAAGAAATCATGGTTGAGATGACATATGCATGAGAGGAGCCCACTAGGTTCTTTTTCTTATGGGATGTCGGAAAGAGTTGAGGTTAGGATGATGTATGTGCGGGTGGAGACTATTAGGTTATTTTTCCTGAAGTTTGATGGAAATATTTGCGGTTAGTATGACATGGTTAGGTGAATGAGATTGTAGTAGAGAATAATTACAAAACACATTGGGTCAGGTTGATGAAGCCCACGACCCTATGTACACAGGGTGAGTGCTGATGGGATTAGACAACGTCTATGTGGATGCTATGAAGGTACCATAAGATGTGTGGGATTATTAAGGGATAACATGGTAGGTCCACATAGATCACATGTCAGTACGACGTGGTGGTCCCTTGCTAACAAGGCATAATCTAGTTGGTCAAACTTCAAATGAGCATAACTTTTGGTCTTGAAGCTAGATTTAGATGAGTTTATATCACCAAAAAGCTCTCAGTGAGCTATGTGTAATGGTCACATTAGTTTTTAAGATTAAGAAACTTTGATAAAATAAGTTGGTGTAACCCCACCTTCATAACAAACCATGGAGGTCAGGTTAATTATAAAGTAACACCTCCTACATCTCGAGAAGGTTTAAGGGGGTGGGAGCGAGAGTTACAAAAAATCGTTTCCACCCATGCCTACTGTCACAAACCTACAATGTGCCCCATTTTTTCTTTGAAAATTTAAATTTCTCCCAACTCTATTTCAATACCTAAGGTTGTGTGTCATTGCCTTACCTCAAGCAAAGTGTCATTCCTAGATTGTGTCTACGACAACCAAACTAGGCATCTTTATTTAAATTTTACCCATTGTTTCTGGGAAAATTAGTGTCTTGTCGAACGACTAACCCTCTAGGTTTGGCAGCTACCCAGAAACAACAGTTTAAAGCAATTAATGATTTTCCCTATGTGTAAACAAAAATTAGGAGAAAGATAGTGGAACCAACTGGAACTTCTGCTAATTCTTGGCTTGATCTCTCCTCCTTTGGCAGATTCCTACAAACTCCTCCCCGTACTTAACACGCTTGGAGAAGAGTACCTGCACAAGTACAAGCAACAAAGAACACAAAGCAATCGTGATCTATTACAACATAAACATTTACAGAATCAGATATATAATGAAAAAAAAAATGATAAGCATTCACAATTGCCCACAAATTCATATGGGAGGAAAACTTGAAGAGCTTTATTAATAGAAAGGAGAATTACAACCCAGTTGTCTGATCCAGCACCATCCTCCCAGCTTCAATCCTTCTTCACCTCATGAAATGGAAAGATCACACCAACAAGAATACAATTCTCTCTCCTCAATTACAAACTATCATCACTTACTTACAATTCACAACATTCCAGCCTTCTGATCTCTTGGATGGGAGATCTTTTTATAGATGTTTGCAAGGGTGTGAGTCATCCATGGGGTTTGATTAGTGTCATTCAACTTGTTACAATTGGTTCCACAAGAGAGGAGAATTGGAAATGGTTTTTTAATTCCCTTGGTCATCCTTAGGTGAATTCAGAGAGGCAAGTGGCACAGGAGAAGTTTCTAGAAGATTCCATGAGCAACCAACTAACAAACTGTCTCGGAAATTGGTCCATCCTCCCCCATCGCACCTTATAGAATGCCTAAATAATATGCATCACACCTTGACAGTGTACCAATCAGTATGCATCACACCTTGACAGTGTACCAATCAGTATACATCACAGTTTATCAATGGAACAGTCAGTATGGTCCAATTTAGGCTCTTTCTCGATGATTTCTGAAGTGGATCTTTTGGGGAATGATGCACTCAGATGACTAAGTTCCTTTAGAGTATGAAACAAATCTTTTAGGGGTTGATGAGCCCTAGTTCATCGACATATAAGTTTGGGGTTGATGTGCCCAAATATGTCTATAACAGTTGCCCCCTAAAGCATGAGGCCGTAAATATACATGTTGGGTGAAATGCTTTATCCTAAGGATCCGAAGTTTTGAACTGGAAGGTGACCTGCATAAGTTACAATACAATACATCATCATAATATGATTTTCATGATCTAGCTGAGGGAGGCATTCCCATGCTCAGCTTTATAAATTTCATTTCATGTACATAGATCAGATAGTCATCTGCAGATACAGACGGGTGATTACATAGATATAGAGTCGTTATCCATGATTAGGATGACCATCTGTGTAGAGCCTTTATACATTTGATGTTTTAATATCCTTGAATATATCGCAGCCTGGATGGATGAAACTAGATTTGGGGTCTTCAAATTCGTTCAATCTTCGCTTGATGTACAAGTCAAACCATGCGAAGAGATGTTCTGAAGTCGAACATGGAAAGACATCGCCTGATTACCGGCCAATGATGTGAGTTGTTAACAGACGCGAGAGGAATCACTGATAACGATAATGATCCTCAAGGTACTCCAGTACAATTCACATGGTGTGAATACATGATCCGATATCGAACACCACGCAAAATATTTTGGTCGAAGGCCATTGATGTCAACCTGTCGCCGAAGTGAGAAACTTGCCATTGATGTATGCAAGCTTCAAAGCATTGAAATGGTTGTTTCTAAGTCAAATTTTTGGATAGTGAGCTAATGTCGATAAGAAACGACTCATCGTAGGAGGGCCTTGATGTATCCCATATCTACGACACGAAATGAAGAAAATGATTTCTAGAGGTGAAAATGAACTGATGACACAAGGTTCAGGAATGGTGGTCATGAAAAAATGAAGGTTGGAGGTATTGCAGTGTATGAGACATTAATTGGATGACTTCTCAACTGGATGACTTCTCTTGAACATGTTGGCGACACTGAGATGAATTGGTACCGTTAACCCCAAAAGATGGATGGTATGAAAGACCAATGGTATGATGACCGGTGAACGAAATAACCCAACCCAACTCAATCATGGAGATGAAGTGAAAGTGTCATGTTGAAGAACGACTTGCTACCATAAATTCTTCAAGTTTTTCCCCTTTTTCCTCAGTCATTGCTGACCAATACCTATTTATTTTTGTCAAGCTTGAGGAGGATAACATATGCTTGTTCTATAGTTCGCCCTTTGGGCAAACTTGTCGCTATTTAATATTTTAACGAGTCTAGCGACAGTGAAACTCGGTCTCGTTTAGATGGACAAGTTTGTCGCTATTATTTAAATGAGTTTAACGACAAGGATAACTCAGTCCTTTTCATGTTTAGAGTGTTTGAAAAGGGACGAAAAGAAAACTCCATAAGTTCTTTTTCATAAAGTAATCCCTCAGGTCCGAAAAATGATGAAATAATACAGGAGGGATGACATTTCCAATATTTTAACGAGCTGGAAAGGACAAGCACTTTACAATATTTTCATGTTTAACGAGTCTGAAAAGGGTTTAAAGAGGACTCTATCGTTTTCTTTTCATTTTTTTTTAATCAAAGCTCGAAAAGAAGACAAAAAATTTGCTTGGTGGTCAAAGATGTTCAATTCACTGTTTAGCACATCATATTCTTTCATCAGTTGTTCAACCTGCTCAAAACTCCATCAAATTGATTAGAAATACATATATATGGACGAAAAATGAACTAAAACTAACATTTCACTTTGAAGTACATGAAAAGTAAACATAAAAAGTAGTTTTAACATTTCATTTTCATCATTTCATTTCAAATTTGGGATTTTGGAGCTCTAAAGTGGTTTTCCCCCTCAAATTTCACCAGTTGATTTCGGGAGATCCAGTGGACCATTATTTGCACCATCAGGACCAAGAAGGAGCTATTCTTATGCTCTTCATTTTAATTCCATCTTTTCTCAATTCTGGTCAAGTTTTTTCACTTTTCTGGGCCCCTGGGTTTAATGATTTCGCTCCCCAATCATCGCACCTAGCTTGTATCAAAAGGTGCGATGCATATAAAGCTACCAACAGGACAGTCAGTAGGCATCTCACCTTGCTCAAAAGCAAAGTGCGATGGGCACAGAAAGACAATTTGATACAGTGTTTTTCGTCAAATCTTGTATTGTTTTTTGCTCAAAAAGGGATCCTAACTCACCTAATATTTGTATTTCAAATATTTATTGGATCAAGATGGTCATCACATGGTGAGAACGAGAACATGAAGAGGAGGATATGGTTTCTTTACATGACCAGGGCAAAGTGGATGCATTAAGAAATTGTGGTTTACTGAAGTTTTTCCGCATATCCAGCATGAGACAACAGATAAGTTTGCTATAGTATCTCCTTCATGCTTGGGATCCTATTGACTAGGTACTCCATATTAGAGGTAAATCTATTCCTTTCACGGTTGAGGATATTTATTTTCTGATGGGTTTGTCGAGGTGTGGTGCCCCTCTTTCACTATCAGGATTTGCTCGTGGGGGAAAATCTGTGAAAGATTACATCCGTCAGTTCTACAGGGATGGATCTCAACCCAGTAGAGATGGTAAGATTAATATCCAGTATGTTACTGATCAACCTTTGAGGACCATTCTATTTACCTTTGCTAGATTGGCTGGTAGCACGGCCTTATATTTAACGAACATATCTTATATGCAGTATGCCTGAAACTGAAGGTGTTCAATTGGTGTGAGGCGATACTTCCTGTCATAAAGAACAACTGTCCAAAGTAAAGAATGAAATAACAAAGAACTTTGGTTATGGATCCATATTGACTGCTTTTTCTTTAGAAAGAATTCCACTGATGCAACCTCAAAAAATTTCACTGGGATTGCCTGCACCGAGGGAATCACTGATGCAGAGGTGGATGGACCTTATGGCTAGACATGCTGGCCAGTCACAGATCTCCTTCTCATATGCCTTTTTCTAGTGGTTCAACCACCAAGAGATGGTGTTTACGGAGTATCCATATATGGGGATGGATTTTCGAGGTGATTCGAATTTGGCATTACCAGTTGGTGAGCAATGGAGTGCTATAGGTAAAATGATTTGACCACATCTTTGTTTTTCCAGTTTATATTGTTTTTGTGTTTTTGATGTTACCAAGACTAAAAAAACTCATATGTGTATGTAGATATTGGAGCAGTTCGACTAGGGGCACACCCACGAGAGGAGGATGCTCTAGCGGGAGAAGTTGTAGGGAGAGTAGTCCTTAGAGACCTGGACATAGCGGAGACCCTTGCACAACCACATGATCAGATAGAGGGATTGACCATTGGGATTCCAGATGTATGGATAGATGAAGTACCGATGAGGCTAGAGCGCCATACTACTGGTGTACTGAGTCGTTGGACTAACCTCATGCGCATGATGGCATAGGCACTGACATGTTATCACCAGCATCACTAGTCTAGGATGTTTTTCTACATTCATTTTGAGTTTCTTGTTCAAATGACCGATTTTGTCTTGGACACAAAACATTTTGTGAAAACTATTAACAACTATCTATTTTCGACTTTTGAAGTTTTATTTTAGCTAAGTGATGAAATCCTAATGCAAATGTTGATGTGAAATGCTTTCTTTACATATGTTGCAAATGTCTATTTAACACATAGTTTACTAAAGAATCAGTCAATGTGTTTAAGTTCCTGGAAATGTGTTGATATTGAATGAAATCAAAATGTCTTTCCAAAATCCTAACTCTTAGGAACATACAATGAATAGTGGGGTTCCGGACAGAAAAAACACCAGTAAGTAGTAGAATGACGAGTTGTAAATCTAGCCTAACAATGATTCGGCGTATGCCATGTGAAATGGCATTAGAGAGAAGTTCAATCAACGTGCTATACTTAGCGATGTTGTTCGTCGATCGACCAATACATATCCCCATGAAACTCACTAACCCGTCACTTGGAGTGAAGATGGCCGAGGCCGCAGAAGATAGGTTCTGCATGCTATGACTAGCTTCGTTGGCATACCCAACAAATGGTTCCAAAAATTCTAACATCTGCAACAAATGTGAAGTGGATTACCTAACAAAAATGACAACTCTAAAAGAAAACACTCAAAAATGCAATTAAAGCATATGTACAATGAGTTTACTACACTTAATCAAGCATAGTAACGTTTAAGATATAACCCGTTTCGGGGGTGTGACAGTGGAATCCCATCATAATCGACTAGCTCGCAGGCTCCTTTTGTTAATACACGTTTAACAATGTAAGGGCCTATCCATAATGGTTCAAATTTACCTGCTCCTAATTTGTTAGAGTCCTGATTGTAAAGCAAGACCAGGTCACCTTCTGAGAAGACACGAGGCTTAACATTTTTGTCATATTGTGCCTTGATGCGTTTCTTATGTGCTTCGTTAGCCAATGTGGCATCACGACGGGTTTTATCCAGATGGATTAATTCCAAGAAACGAGATTCTTCTTCAGAAGTGTCGAGAAGTAGGTCGATTGCAAGCTTGAGGGATAAGATTTCGCCTGTATTGGTAAGACTGCTTCTAGACCATACACCAACTGAAAGGGTGTAAATCTGGTTGCATTTCTTACCGAAGTCCTATATGCCCACAGAGCTAAGTATAGGATTAAATGCCAATTCCGTTTATGGACTCCAATCATTCTTTGCAGCATGCGCTTAAGGACTTTGTTGATTGCCTCAACTTGTCCATTAGCCTGTGGATAATATGGAGTAGAACTATCATGGGACAATCCTAATTTGGTAGTTAATTCGATCATCATGTGATTACGAAAATGCGATGTTGGCATTCTCGCACAGGTTTGGCAGTTTTGGTGCTATCGCATAGGTGTTGTCCTTGATGGCAACTCACTCTGGTGACAGATCACAGTTCAGGCACTTAAAAAGAAGAAAAAGACATATACGCAGGTTCACTTTGACTAAGCCGCGTATACACGCGGGTTGGAAGTTCCCAAGGCGCGTATGCGTATACACACACTTTCATGCAAGGAAAAGCATGTATATGTGGGAAAACTTGTTTCTGGTCCGTGGTATTTAGTCCTTGGTATTTTAACCTATGGTTTTGGGTCATGGTATCTCATCGTAAGTGTTGATCCCAAGTATTGGGTCCATCGTATTGAATTGTTATGGTTTTGGACCGTGGTATTATGAAAGGCCTAAGGCTATAAAAGAGGAAGAAGATCATTGGGCAAACACCAACTGAATTATTGAATATCTGAAAAGTGCTAGATCTGGAATACAGTGATTGGATTATGGTGCAGATCTGGATCTGAAGGAAGAAGGAACCTAAACGCAAGGAGAAGGATAAGTTCTTTTGATGGTTCAAAATCTTAAGGCTTGATTGATAGTATCTTTGTATGATTTTGATCTATTCTATGTGGCGCTTGCTTGATCTATAAATCTGATAATCTGGGTAAACTAATATCTAAACATTTGAAGGGGTAAATTATCTTTATAGATCTGTACGCAGGTTTAGTGAAGTGAAGGAGCGTATACACGCAACTTCTATAAGTCAGAAGCGCGTATATGCAGGTTGATATTAGCACAGGTGCGTATACACGCAGGTTTTGGAAGTTGGAAGTGCGTATACGCAGGTTGATCTTAACACAGAGGTGTATGCACGCAAGTTTCTGAATATTGAAGTAGCGTACATCTCTTAATTTATGTTCTAGTAGGTTCTGTTGATTATTTCAGTGGTCTGCGTTTAGAATTTGAGGTTACTATGATCTCGGTAAAGTTGACAGAGAAGTGTTTATTTTGATTCAGTTTTGACTGGTGAAAAAGTGATTGGTTGATGCAGAAATTCTTGATGTTTGATTGATGTTATTTGTGGATCCAATCTGAAAATTTATGAAACGTGGTCCCTGGAAGGAAGATAAGGTTGTAGCCTTCTACAGGTAGCAGCCTGCATACTAGCATCTCAACTAGTACAAGAACTAAGGGGGTTGTAGCTCCCTTCAAGGAGAAGCTGGAAAACGAGAGAGGGTTGTAGCTCTCTGCAGGTAGCAGCCTGCGTACTGGTAAAGGACTGCACCGGTACATAATCATTGTAAAAGAAGTTTCTAATTAAAAGATAGAGACACATTGCAGCAGGTGGTTTTCACCCACATTGGGTTTCCACCTTATATCTTGTGTTCTTGTGTGTGGTTGTCTTCTGATCTGTTTTACTGTTCCTGGTAACTGTCTATATGATTCTGTTGCATAACTTAATGATCGACATTTGTAGAATAAAGTAAATTATAATTCTGCATAGTATACGTAGGTTTCATTGTCTGAAGTCGCGTATATATGAGGGTTCATCTATCTGAAGTAGCGTATATGTTCTGGGTTTGAAAAGGAAAATAATTGACCTGATAATACTGATTCACCCCCCCTCTTAGTGTTATTTCCAACAATTGGTATCAGAGCCGGTCTTTCAAAAGAAGCTTGATTGCTTGAAGGAAGATCTATCATCATGAGCAACTACAAGAGAGAAGCATCAATCAAGCCACCAATTTTTGATGGGACAAACTTCATCTATTGGAAGGTAAGGGTCACAACCTATCTTCAATCTCTTGGTACAGAAGTCCGGGATATCATAGATACAGGGTACACTTTTCCATCAACAACACCTACAGATCCAGCTGAAAAGAAGCAATTTGAAACAAATGCAAAGGCTGTCAACACTCTATTAGGATGTCTATCTCAATCAGAATTTGTCAAGGTTATGCAGTATAAAACCACTAAAGAAATATGGGACAATATTGTGCTGAGCTATGAAGGAGATGAGCAGGTAAAATGAGCAAAACTTCAAACCCTCAGAATTCAGTATGAAAATCTCAGGATGTACAATGATGAACGTGTGGCTAACTATTTTCTTCGTATAGATGAGATTGTTAATTGTATGAAAAATTTGGGTGAAGAAATAAAAGAGGCTGTTGTGGTTGAAAAGGTTCTAAGATCTTTATCTCCTATGTTTGAATCAAAAGTTTCTGCAATAGAAGAAAAGGAGAATCTACAGAAAATTACCATGTCACAACTACACAAAATTCTAACCGCTTATGAAATATGGAAAGGAGGACTATTAGACAAAAGAGAAGCTGCATTCAAGGCTTTAGTTAAAGGAGGTAACTATGAGTCAGGACATATGTTAGAAGAAGAGGAAGAATCAAATTTTGTCAAGAACCTTCAACGGGGTGCTAGAAGATTCAGAGGTATGTTTCCCTTCAAATGCTTTGCTTGTGGAAGAGTCGGTCACTATGCTGCCAAGTGTCCTCATAAGCTTGACAAAGGTAAGGAACCTGTTGGATGGAACAAGAAACAGAACGTAAGTAAGAAAAGCTAATACACTCATGAAGACAGTGATGGACTCTCAAATAGTGATGAAGATGAATGAGGTAATAACTATAGACTTTTAATGGCTTTTGAAGATGATGATTTTATGGATGCTATAGATGAAGAAGGTCTTTATGAAGAGATTTCTAAACTCAAAACTTGTTTAGAAGAGAAAAATATGATTATTGATACTTTGCAATTTCAACTGGCTGAAAGTGAAAAACATCATGAAAAATTAGAATGTGAAATTGTGGGACTTAGAAAAGAGATTGAGAAAATTAAAGCTCTTAATCTTAGATTTGTTAAAGGATATGAAACGTTAGATGAGATTATCAAAGTGCAGCGTTCTCCTCTAATCAAGACAGGTCTGGGATATAATGAAGAAGCAACTCAAGTGCAGAAACCATCCACCTCCAAAAGTTATCTTGATGCAGCAAGGAGGAGTGAGCAAAGGACTAATGGAGATCACCAGGTAAATCAGGGACATTTTTCTTCAAGAATGAACAGAGATCACCAAGTACATCAGGGGCAATCTGCTTCAAGGATAAACAGAAGCTACAACAGACCACAGGTAAATCATTCTCAATTTGCAACTACAATCATTCGGTCCACAGGGTTGATAATCGCAGGAATTTCTTTAATGGCCAATGTTTCTCTTGTCACAACTTTGGGCACAAAGCAACTCAGTGTGTTGCCTACAAAACTATCATGATTAGAGAAACTCAAAAACAGAGGAGTATCACTGGGATCATGAAAAGGACCTACAATAACTTTTCTGCTCTTGAAAATGAAATAGAATGTTCTATTTGTAATAATTTTGGTCATGAAGATTCTGAATGCAGGAGCAGGTTTCGGCAGACAACTCAGAAGGAGAAAGCCTCAAATATTAAAACATGGAGAATGAAAGAACCACAACCAGAAAGATGTGGTATAGCCTTATATGCAGAAGGGCAGGAGAATCAATGGTACATCGACGGTGGATGTTCAAAACATATGACAGGTGATAAAGAAAAACTTCAGTCATATATTGCCTTGGAGAAGGAGAAGAAGGTCTCATTTGGAAATGACACCCCTGCACTCATAAAAGGTAAAGGTTCTGTTATTTTAAAAGAAAAGGTCAAAGCAGGAAATGTTATGTATGTTGATGGCTTAAAGCATAATCTATTGAGTGTCAGTCAGATGTGCGATCAAGGAACAGAGGTAATATTTCGATCAAATGGATGTAGTGTTCGTGATCTTGATACAGGAGAAACAATGATCAAAGGCATAAGAACTCCAAATAATTTATACATATTCAAAGAAGGACAACAACAATGCTATCTGAGTAAGAATGATGAACATTGGCTATGGCACCGGAGGTTGGGGCATCTAAGTTTCTCACAGATAAGGAAAGCATGCAAATACCAGGCAGTTCGTGGTCTTCCAGACATTAGAATTCCAGACAATACAATATGCAAATCATTTCAGTTTGGTAAGAAAACCAGAACTAACTTCCCTGAGAAGGAAGGATCAGCTAGTAGGCCACTTGAACTTGTCCATACTGATGTATGTGATCCATCTAGGAAAAGGTCGCCTCGGGGAGAAGAATACTTTATATTATTCATTGATGACTATTCAAGGATGGTTTGGATAGGACTTATGAAGCACAAAGATGAAGCCTTCAAAAAA
>APFE031188769.1:309532-320922 GCA_000404065.3 Pinus taeda
CCTGCGTACCTTCGGGCATAGATGATTTCAAGGCTTCAGAAAGAACCCAGACAGTCAGATCTACAGATCTGAACATGCGCCGAAGAGATCTTAGTCCATCAGTAGATTCGCCTTATTTAGATCTAGACTAGATCTTACCCTCATAAGATATTCAACCAAAAAACATGCTTAAGCCAAATGATCTCCTTTGCTTTATATAGGCAAGCTCTTCCTCAAATCAAGGATCATGGGGCTCAATAATAATAATAAAATAATCAATACCACGAACCAAAACCATGATAACCCAATACTGTTGGCTAATACCATGAGAAACCCCACGTGTGGGCGCTTAACTACCTTGGAATGTGTGCACTGGGGGTACGCACCCAATGAATGGGTATCCTGCGGGTATGTACGCACTTTATATAAGACATGCCTGCGTGTACGCACTTTTTGTACGGTGTGCCTACGTACTCCTTATTTTCTTCAATATTTGAGAGTTGTTCATCAATGTTTTCTCCATCACCTGTATGGGTTGCCATCAAGGACAACACTTTAGCCATAATGCCAACATTGTATAAATAAGAGGGCTTAGGGCCTCATTTGGGTTGGAAAAAGTTAGCTAGTTTGTAGTTCGATTTTAGTCATTTTTTTGACAGTAAGTTAGCTCTGCATTTCATTACATTTTCAAGTTTTCCTTGTGGACAGTTTTTGGGATGTAACTATTATTTCTTGCTCAATAAAGATGAATCTAGATTTGCACCAGCTCTAATCTTTCTCAGGAGGCTGTAGCTCTTGGGGTTGGGCCTAACCCAAGTGCCCAGTACCTCCTTTGTTTATCTTTATGTGTTTTTGCTACATTCTTAGAATAAAATCTGCTATTTAGATTTAAATCTTGTTTTGTTATTTAAGTTGCTTTTGATAATTAAAAAGGTTTTTCATGTTCAGATTGATTTGATAGGTTAATAACAGAGAAGATCTTCAGAAAAAGGCTATTAAGCACCTCTGATCTCACCTCTCCCTCATTGGGACCATGAGCTGGGACCAAGGTGTCCTTGCTGCCACCAAAAACACTGTTTTTGCCTCTTCATGCAATTACTAATGTTAGATTTTTAGTTAGAAAAGTTGATATCAGTTGTACTAGCATGTTTAGAATATTTTCTTGCTCGGTTTCCATAGTTATCTTGCATGATTTTCTGCCAATAAACTTTTGTTCATCATATTTTTGGTTTGTAGGTTAAAGTAGGTCAAAATAGCTAGATCTCTAATTTTTTTAGTTTTTCTTTGATTCGTTTTGAGAGATTGTGTGCAAATCACCTGTAATCCATCCTTGCCTACCCTTCCTCCATTAATGCAACCTGCTCTATCCCTTAACTCAGATTCTTGCCCTTCATTTGCCACATTTTCCCACTTTGACCTAATTTCCGTATTTTTGTACAACATTGCTCTACCCCTCCTTGAACAAATCCAACCATCCTCATCACTCCTCAGCTCCATCCACCAAGTCCTGGACCTCCTCACACCCTTATCTCACCTCAATACCCACTTTTTCACCTTTCTTCCTCCATCAACCCTCTAAAACTCCTTTTCGGAACATCCTGTAGAAATTACAGAACATCCTGTAGAAATTCTAGAACATCTTGTAGAACCCCTGGAGACTTCTTGTAGAAGCTCATGAAAGCGGTTTCTTGAGATCCGATCAATGTGAAGCTCTTTGGAAGGGTGATAGGGACCCCTTAGGCTCTCTTATAACCCTCCCAACCTCCTGCAAGCATTTTCTTTCCCCAATCCACCTCTGCACAGTAAAAAATATTTAAAGCACATGCATAATAATTCTGCGAACTTACTCAAAAATACAAAAAGATGTTTCTTTTCCGATTTCACTTCAGAAGTAGCTTAGTCACATGCATTTTAACTTTCTAACAGTCAATGGCATTCCTTTCTGTAGATTTCATATGGCATAGAACCTATTCTGGGACCTGTGAGAAGTGACATAACTTGAAAACACTTGCATTGTATCCCCTTGAGTATGTACTTCATATGCCCTGAAGACACCTTCTGCAAAATACCCAAAAATGTAGCCCCTTCTCCATTGGTGCTGTTCCATAGTGTATTGCTCACGCCAATGGGGTAAATCCTCCAAAGAGGGCACACCAGCTGGCGCTCTATCTCAGAGTCGCACTAGCGCCAACCCAGTTGGGTAAAGTTTTTAACCATCAAACTTCCGAAGGTTCCTTCCACCTTATCCATTTACTAATTCCAGTTTGAATTGGTTCAGTTGGGCTTCGTATCTCCCAAGGAGGGAAGTAGTTCTCCACCTCTCATGGAAGCTTCCTAATGATAAGGACAATCCCATGAATCAAGTGGATGGTCTTATCTACTCCTCCTATCTCTATATAAGCTTGTTCTTTCCCATTTGACAAGCTAGTTGGTAATTCTTGGTTAGTAATTCTACTTTTCAAACTCCCAAAGTCTGAGGATTGCTAAGCTCATCTTGCAAGAGGTCTTGTGTATCCCTATGAGGCTAAATATTTAAGGAGGAGATCGATGTCCAAGTGATCAAGGAGAGAGAGGCTTGTTCCCATCCCTTACAAGCTTTGCAAGGCATGTGTTGCTGATTCACCCAGCCAAATGAGGATTTGACGTCAGAACTTGGTTGTATTCTCTTTTGTTTATTAATAATAATAGACGACTATCATTATGGTTCCACTCATGTGTCTTTATTATGGTGTTTGAGTTGTGTCCTTTCTGACTGATAAATAGTTGCATTTCCCGGATTTTATGCTTGTATTTGTCTTGTTCTTTGCATGTGTAGGTGTATATTCATGGAGATCGTGAGGATTGTGACCAGCTGAAGCGAAAGAACGGAAGCGACGACCCTTCTACGAATATAAGCATTGGATTCAAGGTAGGCTCTCACCATTGGCCTTTACTTTGCAATTAGGAACCTGCGTGTTAGCGTTGTTTGATTATTGCTAGACCTAAGTTAGGCTAGTGGGATTGCCTTTGTCTGCAGAGGGGATTTACCTACACAACAGTTAGCTTTCATTCATCAGTTAAAAAGCTTCTTCTAAGAGCTCATAGAAGTTGGCTTAAGCTCCTATCGGATTTGTGCCAGCTGACCAGGTGACAACCACGACAAGAGCTAGTACTTGTGCATACAGCACTGTCACTTCCAAGTTTGTTAGGAACTACTGGGTTGATAAAATTAAAGAAGGGAGTCCCAGGAGTTGCAGCATTATTGCTGCAATACTGGGGCCCACCATTCTTTTTGGCGCTGTTGCCGGGAAAGCGTCAGAGTATTGGTGATTGTTGCTTTTCTTTTATTTTCTACTACAACGTTCTGCTAAGTAGTTTATTTCAGCAAGAGTAAAGTAGTTGTTTCATTTCCATTCTGCAATTTCATTTCCGCAAAAGTAGATTAGACATTTCCTGCTTTCATTTCATTTCAACAAGCGTAGATTAGATATTTCCCGCTTTTATAGATTATCATTTCAATTCCGCAATTTCAATTCTGTAAGCACAGCCTAGCATTTCAGTCCTGCAATTTCATTTCAGCAAAATAGAATAGTCCTTTCCTGCTTTCATTTCAATTCCACATTTTCATTTCAACAAGATAGATTTTAGTTAGCTGCATTTCAATCTATTTCAGTTTTGTAGGTACAAGCAGAAAAAAAGCAAAAATCAACCAAAAAGATTTCCTTTCACGCCTTGTAGGAGTAGAGATAATTAGCATTCATCGAATGGAATGACATGTTTTGGCATATAGATTGCATTTAGGGATTTTTGAGAAATTACATACGGTAGGACCTGGAAACCGAAACTTAACTCAAGATCAACTTTAAAATAAATCGAATGAACTTAAAAACGCATTGGAACATAACGCTCACATTCTAGAGGTCTAGGCTTGAAACGTGCTCTGGCGTCGTTAAACCTAGTCACTTTTGTTCTCGCATTAAGGTTGGGTGATTCCTCCTTGTGTGACTCGACTGTGGTCTAGTACAGACTTGTGCTCTCATGTGTCGCGTATATATGGGGAGACTCCACTAGGTTATCATCCTTGATCCACAGGAAGCCGTGTCTGCCGCCTTACAACCCGTAACACACCGAACACAGCATTCGGGAAGATTGACTTTTGTAAGGAAAGTCCTTGGCTTTCATATGATTGCTAAGGTGTATATGCAGTTTTACGGATTGTCTGGTAAACCCCTTGCCTAGTTTCTCCAGAGCAGTCAATTTTTTATCCTTTTCGGACTCCTTAAAAGAAAAGGCTCTATTGAGCATTTGTCACTTCAGGTTCACTAAATATTTGAAGGCGACTAGAGTCATCTTTTGTCCTTTTCTCGACTCTTAAAACATGAAAAGGTCAAGTTGTGTCCTAATGTCTTAAAAATTTATTCGACCACGATTACACTTACCTTGTTAGATCTTGCTTGCGTTAGTTTTGAGTAGGGTCTCTTATCGTTAGCTTATCTAGGATTTTTGTTTGATTCGATCATCCTAGCGGATCCATCGATCCCGTATCCCGTCCCGAGTGACCAAGGGTCTCCTTCTTCTGCTGCTCCTGAGACACCGGTTTGTGGTGACACTTTCCCTATTATTCCAAGTGTCCAACTGTTGAAATCTCGTGCTCCAGAGGACGAACTTTATGACTTGTTTTGGAACCCTGTTTGGGAGCCTTCCGAAGAGGATTTTCCCTCTACTCCTATTGGTGTTTCGTCCCCGATGGCCTCTTCCGATATGGAAGATACATCTCCTGTATTGAGTGGAACACCCGTTATGTCAAGTATTGAGACTCCCATCCCGGCCACATCCCCGGTTATATCTACGCCCTACACTGTTACACCTCTCGGTATTATAGTGCCGACGCACTATAGATCTCTGAGGGATGCTATGGGCTCTACGAGTTCCTCTTCTATGTGGGATAATAACATTGTTCCCACTACGGGACCTTTTGTTTCCCAAGTTCACCATACCGTTGTCACGTCAGTTCCGACCAATCCAACCGTGTGTGTCGCATCGTCGACTCCAGTTGCTAGTGCCGTTACGACATCTTCCGTCGTAACTACTGTTGCCGGCCCGTCCCGTGGTCCGGTACAAGTGGTCAATCGACACATGCTGCCAGAGTTGTTCATCCTGCAAGCGGTGCCCCGCCTTCTTCTGATGCCATTTCAGCAAGGGGGGCATATTCTCAGTACTTGCATGCTGTCCAAAACCCAGGCGGGCAAGGCCCTTTTTATGACCCTATTAATCATTATTTGTATACCTCCTTGCCAGCTGAACTCGCTGTTGAGGGTACAGTTTCGTTGAATGTCACTTGGGGTACCACCGGTTATGGTGGTGGCCAGTTCCGTTCGGGTTAAGGGCAGCCATCTCAAGGACCATCATACCAAGGTCAGCCATCCTACTCGCAACCTAATTATGGGCAGCAATATTATGGCCAAACCTATCCAGGGCAACCTGGAGGCTCACAAGGACAACCCTACCAGGGACAACCTTCGGCCTCTGGTGGTCTGTATTATACATATCTTGGGCAACCTTTTGGAAACCCGGGACAACCTTATGCTCAACAAGGACAATCTGGACCCTAGTAGGGATACCCTTCGGGTCAACCCTATGGGAACCCGGGACAACCTTATGCGCAACAAGGACAACCCAAAAACCAGCAAGGCTACCCTTCTGGGCAAGGTGGCCAGCCTTACATGCAGCAAGGCCAGCCCACTGCTCAGCCTAGTCAGCCATCTGGTCTACAAGGACAACCTTCGGTTGCGCAAGGACAACCAAACACCTAGCAAGGCCAACCTTCTGGGCAAGTAGGTCCGTCTCAGATCCAACCAGGACAACCTTTCGGCCAGATGGCCCAACCTCAGTCTTTGCAAGGATATCTCTCTGGGGCGGCTCAACCGGGCATGCAGATGGTTCCTGCTTCTCAAGCTCAACCCGGTTACCAACCCCATAATCAAATTGGTCTCTAGCCATAAGGTGGGTACCAATCCCAACCTTCTTATCAAATGCCGTCTGGTTGCCAGGCTCAATATGGAGCCCAACAACCATATGGATACCAGCAACCCCAAGGGAAAAATCAATTTACCTCGTATCAAAATTACCAACAGCCGTAGGCCACCCCTTATCAAAATTATCAGCAACCCAATGTTGCTCCTGCCGGTCAGTATGGTAACCAATGGGGTGCTGGGGGGCAGAACCAGAATCAACCATCCAGTTACGGATATAACCCTTATGGACAAAGTTCCTATGGACAAGGTCAATGGGGGCAACCAGCAACTGGATGGAACTCTGGCCCCACCTCATATCTGCAGATGTCCTTCAACCCACAGCTACCATTTCTAGCGACGTTGGAACTACCCGGTGTGTCGAAGTTAACAAATGATCCCATTTTGCATAATCCACAATGGCCACCAGTTCCAACTAAGATACCCAACGATTGTCCCAAGTTTGATGGCAAAGCTGGAGAGGACCCTCAAGCCCATGTAATGGCTTATCACCTTTGGTGTTCGTCTAATTCATGGCTTGACGATTCAGTCCGGCTTCGCCTATTCCAAAGGACTCTCACCGGCTCCGCTGCTAAATGGTACATTGAATTGACCCATGGGTCTTTTCAAGATTTCAATTCATTGGCTATGGAATTCCTCACTCATTTTCAGTTACCCATTCAGTATGAGACTGGGACCCATCTCCTTACGTCTCTCAAGCAGGACACGGCTACGCACATCTCTGATCATATACATGAATGGAGAAGGCGTCGTCGGTTGATCAAGTTTTGGATTCCTGATCAACTCCTCACTGATTGGTTCACAACTTCCTTTGTCCCTAAGATTGCACGGGACATTGCCATGGGAGCTTGTGTAACTGAAGAGAAAGCTATCGCGCGTGCTCAGTACCTTGACTTAGTTTATTCTCAGTCAGGTACTTTATATGAGTATTTTCCTGATGCCCTGAGACACGTACATCCAAGGCTCCACCAAAGCCATCTGTTGATGGAGTTATTGGCTCTGTGAATCCGTCGTCCCAAAAATCATCCTCGAACCCTGGGAAGCAAAAATCGAATGCTTCTAATGAAAACACTTCTCAGGGTGGTTCAAATTCTGGAAGTACTTCCGAGGTTAATTCCGTCCAGTCCACCACGGCGAGTAAGGCCTCGAAAGGAAAGAAAAAGGGGAAAGCAAAGAAAAAGGAGAAAGCAAAGAATAAGTTTGAGCAACCTAAACAGGATTCCTCCAAACCTCCATCTGAGGAAGGAGCTAAGCGCAAACCCAAATATCCTTGTCTCATTTATGATGAGGATCACTACACCAAAGACTGCCCAAGGCGATTCGAGGTTAGTCGTTTGTTGAAAGATGCCCCTGAGATTCCTGCGGTTTTGAAAGAACCTTTCCCCTCTCAACAGACTCAACTTGTGGCTAATCCATCTTTGTCTTCTTCTCCCTTTGGTTCCCAAGTGTTCATGGCTGGAACCATTCCCGTTCATGTAATGACTCGAACAAAGGAGTATCCGTCGTCCATCGAGAAGGAGCCTGAGGTCCCCTCAAGCGCTCCTTCGTCCAGCTCTGGTCCACTCCATATCGATAGACCAAGTACTGAGACGACCATCTGACCCCCTCCCAAAGGAGTACTCAAGAGATCATCTTACAACCCAAATGCTCATGCTGCCCAGCATTATAGCATAGTTGAGGACTTTGCGCAAGCTCCGTCGGCTATGTCCGCCTTAGAAGTTCTCCAGAGCTGCCCCCCTCAGAGGAAGTCCTTGCTATCGGCCATTGGTGGCATCGACCCGGCAGATTCGGATCTGATTACCTTTGATCTCGAGAGCCATGTCCCAAGGCTGCCTCATCAGATCGCTTTTCTCATCCAAGTCATCATCAATTCGAAAACGATCCATCGTATAGTTATTGATGAGGGCGCGTCAACTTGCATTATGTCTATTGCTTGTTGGAAAGCGATCGGGTCTCCGACTTTGAACCAGTCTCCCACGACACTGGAAGCCTTTGACGAGAGAGAATCTTTTCCCTATGGTATTCTTCAATGATTGCTGATCACTTTAGAAGGGAAAAATGTTGAAGTAGAATTTGAGGTCGTTGACGGAAATCTTACTTACAACCTCCTTCTGGGCCGGAGTTTAACGTATGCCATGCGCGCCATGGCTTCATCCCTCTTCCGTGTCATCCGTTTCCCTCACCAAGGGAAAATTGTCATGGTAGACCAACTCTCCTTCTTTGCTTCTTCTTCTGAAGGAAATGTGCTTTTCGTGGAGCATACCTCCATCCCGTTCGAGAGTGTGGGAGCTGGGCTCTTCAAAGATCCCGCCCTCATGGGTGTTTTCTCACTCCCACCTCCCAACCTCACCTCCATCAGTATGATTTCGGTTCATTCTGATTCCTGGGTCCTTCCCCCCATTGACCAGATAGAATCGTGGGGCGAGGAGATGCCATTGAGTCCCACCGGGCTCAACTACATCGAAATCGCTCCTATATCGGCTTCTCCTGGTGAACCCGCTTATTTAAGCGGCGCTCTTGACTCATACGACTATTCCCCTTGGCTTGGAGAATGTGCCTCCTCGAATCCATTAAAGGAATTTTTTCCTTCCGACGAAGCCATCATAGAGACCATGTCTCTCGAGGAATCCCCATGGTTCAACCTTCACTAGCGTTCCTCGTTTCTCCCTACCCTTCAGGAAACGTTGGCTTGTCTCGAGCGGTTTGCTCCGTGTCTCCCTTCACAACCTCTTCAGATGCCTATTCAGGTCTATCAACTATCATCTGAAGGGAATTTGGGGAACATTACGCAGACCCACCCTATCGACATCTCTGTCAAACCAAGGATTGTCGAGAACATCTATATAGGAGTCACTTGCACTCCTGAGGAAATTCAAATCTATATAGCTCTTTTTCGCGAGTTCCGTGATGTCTTTGCATGGTCTTATGAAGAGATGCCCGACATCGATCCAAACATCATAGTGCATGAGATACCTACGTATCCAGGCGCTAAACTTGTTCGTCAACGTTTATGCCCTGTGCACCCCTGCAAGGCTGCAGCTATCAAAGCGGAAGTCGAAAAACTTCTTAAAGCTAGTTTCATTTACCCTATCCCACTCATAGATTGGGTCTCTAACATTGTCCCTGTGGATAAAAATCAGGGTACTATTCGTGTGTGTGTCGATTATCACGATATTAAATGAGCCTGCCTGAAAGATAACTACCCCACACCTTTCATTGACCAACTCATTGATGAGTGTGCTAGGAGTGAGATATATTCCTTTATGGATGGCTTTTCTGGCTACAACCAGATTAATATCACTCTCGCTGATCAACACAAGACGGCCTTTATCTGTCCGTGGGGTACTTTCGCTTATAAAAAGCTCCCTTTCAGTCTCAAGAATGCCGGTGCCACTTTTCAACATGCGATGTCTTACGCCTTTAATGATATCTGGCACATCGTATAGCCTTATCTGGGTGACCTTCCCGCTCATTCGGCTAAGCGCCAAGACCATCCGTCACACCTCCGCGAGATTTTTCTCCATTGTCGACACTACAATATCCGACTTAATCTGCATAAATGTGTCTTCTGCGTAGAATCTGGCCGACTTCTCGGGTTTATCGTCTCCCGAGAGGGCATCCGCTTGGACCCCCTTAAAGTTGAAGCCATTTTGAATCTTCCTCCCCCTGCTTCTTTGTGGCAACTGCAAAGTTTGCAGGGTAAAGCAAATTTCTTATGACGATTTATCCCGAATTATGCCGAAGTGGCAAAAGGTTTCACGCTGTTACTTAAGTTTGACACCCCGTTTCAATGGGATGCCATAGCTGAGGAGTCTTTTGCACATCTTAAAACTCTTCTAGTTTCCACCCCTTTGTTGTAGCCTCTGAATTATTATCGCGATTACACGTTGTATTTGGCCGCTGCTGATGCCACCATTGGTATGGTTCTGGTTCAGGATGACGATGATGGCACTGAACACGTTATCTACTACCTTAGCCGCAACTTGTTAGATATGGAAACTCGATATTCTTATGTCGAGAAGTTGCTCCTCCCTGCTGTATGCGCTGTTCAACGCTTCCGTCATTACATCTTGTTGCGTACAATGACAGTGATCTCCGACTGCAACCCTATGACCTGCTTTTTGTCACGGCAATTGCTGGGGGGCAAATACTCGAAGTGGATAGTCATCCTCCAAGAGTTTGACTTGGAATTTACTGCTGCCAAGTCTAAGAAATCACTTGTCTTCACTGAGATGTTGTGTTCTTTGCCATCCACTGCTGCCTCCTCTCAGTTAGAGGATTCCATTCCAAACGAAACTCTCTTCCTCATTAGCACCCTCGATCCCTGGTACGGGGATATTATTGTCTACTTGCAGACGTCCTCCTTCCGTCCCGAAACCTCTAAGGATGCTCATCGATAGATCCGACATCAAGCCCAACCATATCGCATTGTTGGGGACACCCTGTACCGTCTTGGTGTTGATTCTGTTCTTCGCCGATGTTTGACTTTTGAAGAAGCAGAGAGAGTTCTGAATGACTGCCACTCTGGTGCCTGTGGTGGTCACATGTCTGGATATGCCACCGCACAGAAAATCCTTCGTGCCGGCTATTTCTGGCCCTCCATTTTCAAGGATTGCATTCTTGCTGTCCGTTCGTGCTATGAGTGCCAGATTTACCAACGGAAGATGCGTGCACCCCCTGCTCCACTGCACCCCGTTGTAACCGTCGGCCCTTTTGCCAAATGGGGCATCGATTATGTGACCTGTAACCCTCGCTCGGCTGGGGGGCATGGGTACATCATCGTTGCTGTTGATTATTTCACGAAATGGGCCGAGGCGATGCCTACATTGTCAGAAGACGGTCACACCGCGGCGCAGTTTTTGTTCAACCATGTTATTTCGCGGTTCGTAGTACCCCAAGCCATCCTCACTGATCACGGAAAGCATTTTCGTAATCACATGATGACCGAATTAACAACCCAATTGGGCCTTACGCATGATAGTTCGACCCCATACTATCCTCAGGCAAACGGTCAAGTGGAAGCCGTGAACAAGGTTTTGGTCACGATGCTTCAAAGAACTGTTGGCATGCATAAGTCCAATTGGTATTTGATGTTGTTCTCTGCTTTGTGGGCCTACCGCGCCTCCGTGAAGGATGCCACCAGTTTCACTCCTTTTCAGTTAGTTTACGAACTGGAGGCGACCCTTCCTATTGAGTGTGAGATTCCTTCATTAAAGATAGCCGTCGAGTTGCTCCCTGATACTACTCCAGTAGAAGAGCGTCTTCTTTACTTAGAATGGCTGGATGAAACTCGTCGTCTAGCCTCCTTAGCTATTGAAGCTTAGAAGAAGCGAGTGAAAACTCACTTCGATAATACTGTTAACCCCCGCTCTTTCATTGAGGGAGACCTAGTACTGCTCT
>APFE031188769.1:325985-358351 GCA_000404065.3 Pinus taeda
TCAGAACTTGGTTGTATTCTCTTTTGTTTAATAATAATAATAGACGACTATCATTATGGTTCCACTCATGTGTCTTTATTATGGTGTTTGAGTTGTGTCCTTTCTGACTGATACATAGTTGCATTTCCAGGATTTTATGCTTGTATTTGTCTTGTTCTTTGCATGTGCAGGTGTCTATTCACGGAGATTGTGAGGATTGTGACCAGCTGAAGCAAAAGAACAGAAGCAACGACCCTTCTATGAATATAAGCGTTGGATTCGAGGTAGGCTCTCATCATTGGCCTTTACTTTGCAATTAGGAATCTGCGTGTTAGCGTTGTTTGATTGTTGCTAGACATTAGTTAGGCTAGTGGGATCGCCTTTGTCCACAGAGGGGATTTACCTACACAACAGTTAGCTTTCATCCATCAGTTAAAAAGCTTCTTCTAAGAGCTCATAGAAGTTGGCTTAAGCTCCTATCGGACTTGTGCCAGCTGACCAGGTGACAGCCACGACAAGAGCTAGTACTTGTGCATACAACACAGTCGCTTCCAAGTTTGTTACGAACTACTGGGTTGATAAAATTAAAGAAGGGAGTCCCAGGAGTTGCAGCATTATTGCTGCAATACTGGGGCCCACCATTCTCTTTGGCGCTATTGCCGGGGAAGCGTCAGAGTATTGGTGATTGTTGCTTTTCTTCTATTTTCTACTACAACGTTATGCTAAGTAGTTTATTTCAGCAAGAGTAAAGTAGTTGTTTCATTTCCATTCTGTAATTTCATTTCCGCAAAAGTAGATTAGACATTTCCTGCTTTCATTTCATTTCAGCAAGCGTAGATTAGATATTTCATGCTTTCATATATTAGCATTTCAATTCTGCAAGCGTAGCCTAGCATTTCAGTCCTGCAATTTCATTTCAGCAAAATAGATTAGTCCTTTCCTGCTTTCATTTCAATTCCACATTTTCATTTCAGCAAGATAGATTTAGTTAGCTGCATTTCAATCTATTTCAGTTTTGTACGTACAAGCAGAAAAAAAAAAGCAAAAATCAACCAAAAAGATTTCCTTTCATGCCTTGTAGGAGTAGAGATAATTCGGAAAAATGATTGCACAACACCTCCACTGCTTCACACAACCAACCTTCTCTCTTCTTCGATAACTATGATTAAAGAACCCTTAGGTGGACAACAAGACATATTTGAAGAACCTCAAGGGAAGAAGAAGAAGAAAACATTCCTCTGGAGAAAATTGCTGCAAACATAAATGTTGGGAGCAGTATCTTATCCAAAAACGAATTTGCAAATCAGATGGAAGATTTCAAGAGTGATATGAGGCAGTTTTTTGCCATGCAACTGGATACCTTATAGATCCAAAGGAAGCAAGAGGAAGCCAAGAGGGCTTTGGCCATCTTTTGTCCCAGGTGCACTAGAAAGCATCCTAGGAATGAATGTTGATTGCACTCCCTAGAAGTGTGTTTCGTCTGTGAAGAATACCATCCTATGAATCAGTGCCCTTCCTTGCCTGGACTTAAAGCTACATATCAAAGAGCCAAAGGAGCCACTGAATCACTCTATTATATGAACCAAAGGAGGCCACATGGGCCCATACCCTACCAGTAGGGAATGCAAGGTACATCCCAGACCTATTACGACCCCTATCAAGCCACTTCCATGCCTTCTTGGGGTCCCCCTACTCATCTTTCCTTGTCCACACCCCCTCCTTGGTCGTATCCTCCTCAATACCATGCTCCTCCAGTTGCTCATTCGTTTCACTCTTATGCTTAGCCACAGCCTCAGTGGAATGCACCTCAGCAAGTGTGGAGGCCCTAGTACAACTTTCCTCCCGCTTTTGCCTCCACCACCTGCCCAAACACAACCCCATCCACATGCATCTCAAATATACACCCCCACTCAACTACCCATACCACCATTTCCAAACCCACACATTGGAATAGCTCAACCCAATTGCAAAGCTGAGGCACAACATGTCCAAATGAATCCTCTTGAGCTCAATGATCTTCACCATAGCTCAGGAAGAGTATTGCAAAAAATAGATTATCTTGAAAGCATTGAAGGACCAAATCTAGAAAAAGAAGATTCAAAAGAGGAGATCATAGAACCATGGGCTGCACTAGATGAAGAGAAGACATCAGAATCAGAGATTGAGAGAGCTACCTCATGGTTACCATCAAATCCTCCATGTATTCAAGAGAAAACTTAGCAACAAGAGCAAGATGTGAAGGTCATGATAGGAGAATATATGGAGAATAATCCAGATTAGCAAAAGGACCAAGGATATCAGAGCTATATTGAGATATGGTTCCTGATAGTCACTAAGTTGCAACAGTACTCTCTTCCTCAGCTATGCTTGATCCCTTCAAAGTCAAATCATTTGGTCTCTGAAATCTGGATACCTGTCAAAGCATGCATTTCGAGCCTCCACATCATTTTGTCTCTAATTTTGATGCGCACATGGCTCCATTGGAAGTGTTCTTATAATTGAAAATGATTTTGTTTTTCAAGTAGGGTAGGGTAAAAAGAAAAAAAGAAAAAAATAAAATAAGAAGAAAATAAAAATCTAAGGTGAAAACCTTCTTGGAGGCGCCTCAGATTGGCTTATTGATTGACAACATCCATGAGGCGGTTAATGGGTTGGAAAAAAGAGAAAAGAAAAAAGAATAAGATCCTTGGGTGAAAATATCCCTTGGAGGCGCCCAGGGTAGGCAATTAGGGTGAAAACCTCCATGAGGTGCCCTAGTTGTTTTTCAAAAAAAAAAGAGAAAAAAGAAAAAACAGGCCTAATCTCTATGAAATAATTGCAGGTTGCAGGGAATACATTGCAGGTAAGGAGGGTCACGCAAAACGAGGATAGGGGTCCATACCAGGCTACAGGACATCCCTACAGACACTCCCTCCATGGCCACATGCCTTTCCTAGGATTTGATCACATTCAGGTCAATATTCCACCTTCTACAGGAAGTTCTGGGCTTTCTACAGGAAGTTCTGTATTTCTACAGTAAACATTCTGTAGAACCTTTGGGCGAGCCAAATTCGATCTTGGAAGGCAATCTGAAGATTGGAATCTGTTTTTTAAGCCTGCAGCCACCCCTGTTTCCATCCCTCACCTTTTCCATCATTTTTGCCACCTCATTGTGCTTCTTTTATGAAAACTGTGTTTTCTACAGGAAGTTCATGTAGAAATTACAGAAGGCTGGAAATGGATTTCAAAAAGGCAGTTTGGCAAACATGATAGCTTTCTAAAAGGTTCATAAGTCCTCCTGCAATCCTCAAACCTCCTCCTCCATCATTTCCATGCCTACATCACAGCCCAAGCTCATTTTTTCTTACCATGCAAAAAACTGCAGAATGCTTGGAAGCAAAAATACATAGTGCTGAAATTTGTTTTTTCCCTAACTTGAAAATCATGTATCCATTTGCAAAAATGTTACATGGGGAGTTGTATAGGGATGATGGCAACATGCCCGAGCAATTTCAGCCAATTCCGGTGCACAGTTTCCAAGAAATCAGCCTCCATCACCTTCAACCATTTTTGCATTTTCTCCAGATCCGTGCATCCGTTTCAAAACCTGTTTCATGGGGAGATGCATATAGGTGATAGTAACCTACCCAAGTAGTGTCAGCCGATTCCAATGCACGGTTTTTGAGAAATTGACCTCTGTAATCTTCAAATATTTTCCAATTTTCTCGAAATTTGTGCCTCCATTGATTGCAATTTTTCTATGGGAGGTGCATAATGATGATAGAAACATGCTCAGAAAGTTTCAGATCGATCCAGTCTATCTTTTGGGAGCTATGGAGAAAACAAGTTGCTGTCTTGTAAAAATTCAACATCTATAGTTTGAGGGTGCAAATCTGAACGTGGAAACAAATTCCTGTAGCTTAGATCCGGCCAGAGGATACCTGCACAAGAAAAATAGCCATGAATCAGCAACCAAGCCATCATGCAACCACAGAAGCAAATGCATGCAGCAAAAGGAAGGGCCATAACACCTCACATCAACCACATTCGACTTCCAGGTACGTGACTAAACTCATTCCTCTATTGCATGAATGTAATTTGGGAACTGTGTGAACAACGAAATGGTTGTGATTAAAAAAATCGGTGGCCAGCTAACTAGCCACCCTCATCCAGTTTAGATAGTGCTCAGTGGGTGCAATCGACATGTGTGCTCATCTATCTCAAGAAGAAAACTGAAAATAGGTAGTGAGACTGTTTAGACTCTAGCGTAATTGATGGAAGTGACCACAGGTAGGAAACATGTTGTTTCGTGACAACATTGTCGTCTGCATGGGCCAGCGCACTTTTTTGCCACCTCATCCCCTCACCACGAATCACGCTGCAATTAAAAAAATGCTCGGCTAAAACTCACACCACCTGCTGTTCATTTGCACTTGCAACATTCTCAATTGAAGTATGCCTCCTCCACTTCCACAAAATGATTAACTAGTCGTCCTCCACCGGGTTTTCTACCTGTCTTCGAGATTCTGTTGCATATTGGGCTCGCTCAGAGGTGCAGTGGCGTTCTACAGAAACCGAGGGGGTCTTCTACAGGAAGTACGACACAACTTTCCAGAACAGGGAAGCCTGGACTTTTCCACGTCGAATTTGGAGTTCCGAGAGAGGTAGGCTCGAAAACACTCTTCCATGCATGGTATGTTTCAAAATGGTGGTGAAATTGAACTGTCTTGAATTGGAAAGTCCGAGAAAAGTCTGCCTGTGAGTTAGCGATAACAGTTGCCTATGTATTTGCACGGAATTTCTCAGTCGTTCTACGTCAAATTTTTCCTCCACAGTTTCCTATTCCTAAAATTCTCTTATAAGGAAGGCATATGCAGTTGTGAGAGCTAGCCTGTGGGTGAAAATTATAAAATTTGCATATCTGAATGTGTCCTAAGAAGAAAATTTGGTCTCTGTCCTCTGTCTGTAGAAGAAAAACTCTTCATTTCATAGCCAGATAGCTGAAGAATTCTTAATGTCCCTTAAAACTGAATCAAAGACATAGGTCACAGTGAATTTTAGGGGATTGACCCTGGAAGTTACCAATGAGCTTATCAGTCATGTTACTGGTCTCCCATTAGGGCTCCCGTGGAGCAAAGAAGAAAGGGGATTGGGCCAGGTAGCCAAGAAAGCATTCTTCCTGCCCGAGGAACATCCTATAGAGGACAAGAACGGGGTCTGGAGAACTAGCCTACCTCCTCTTTGGAGCGAAGTCAGTCTCCAAATCATGAAATACATTACCTGTGAAGGAAGGTTCAACATTGTCTACGACTATCATTTCAGGTTGCTAAGTGAACTAAGGCATGGACTGGATTTATCTCTAGAAAAGAAATTAAGCATTCCCTATTTTCTTCTGCAGTCATTAAGTGAATGTGCCATAAAATTGAATGAAGGGACACTAGATCAATTAGACCATCATGGGCTCATCAAAATTTTGATAGAAGATGCCCTCCACACTTACACTGTCCCCCTCTCTTGGGAGATTTTTCGAAACATGTCCCGAGATGATGATATTAGAATTTTGGCCGAGGGGTTCACCTCATCCAGTAGTGAAGAAGGGGAACACACTGAAGCAGGATAGAAAACCAGTGGTAAAGAAACACAGGCCAAACAAGTACAAGCAGGACAGAAAGAGAAACAGGAAAAGGGCCAAATTGCTGAGCCCAAAGCAGTAGGAGGAACAACGACACAAACACCCAGGGAAAAATGATTGCAAAGTAGAGGAGAGAGGGCTGAACAAGTCCAACTAAAGAGTGTCACAACCAAGGCAACCACACAGAAACAAAAGGAGAAAATAGAGTCAGAAAAACAGGGACAGGAATTTCTACAGGAAGTGGGGAAAAAGAGCAGCAAGAGGAGAAATCACTCGAGATATTGGCTAGGGAGGTAGCAGTTGTGCTTGATTCCTTAAGCACATCTCCCAAGAAAAAAAGGAAGTGAAAAATGGAGACCCCCATGTACTTTAAAGCAAGAAGGAGCACACGAATAAAAGTGGGCAGACCCAAACCACAGTTAAAAGAGCCAATTACTGTTGAGGACGCCACAAGTAAACAAAAGGAGGAGTTCCATTCAAAGATAACCATCACCTATGAATGAGGAAGCCAAAAACCTTCACTTGGAGAGAGAGAATTCAGATGATGGACTCAAAGACAGCTCTACAGGAAGCTGAGAATTCTCTATAAGAAACTCGGGCTAAGCTAAGAGAGACTGAGAAATTGGAGGAAAAGGCGGCCAAACAATCACAGGAAGATGGAAAGACAAGGAAACATCCGATGAACAACAAAGAGAGGACAAGTTGCAGACTGAGGTTGAGGCGCTAAAAAAACTGCTACAAGAAAAGGAGCACAGGTAGTGGGAAGAAGTATAGAGAAAAGCATGGTTTCATGACCGAGAAGAGGACATCACTTCAGAAGCTTGGCATGACAGGGAGGCCACCAGGGCCATCAAAGATGAAGAGATAGATTAGTTGCTCAGAGGATGAGCAACACTTTCAGTAGGGGGGTGATGATGAGCCGCAAAAATGGATAATTATATGGGCTCATTCAGCCTCCTAATTCGACTTAATACACCATTATCATTAGTTTATTGCATTTTTTTTATTATATTTATGCTAATAGAGTGAATTGAGTTAGTCATTATGCCAACAAGTCTAATGGGTGCTTTGTGCATTTTTTTGGTCAATTTTGAGACAAACTCAAAGGTTTTAATGAGCACTTGGCAGCCAAATTCGTGGAAGAACAAGGGAGAGGATTTTGTAGGAAGGTGTCCCCTTCATTTATGGGCCCTTACCTCGAATTCTCCACCATCAGCTCGGAGTTCAAGGGCCACCACATCAATTATCACAAGGGAAGCCGAGCAAGGGCTAGTAAAGTTGCTGTTAACTACAAGTTTTGGCAGCCGAGTTCCTAAAGCTTAGGAGGGCTGTTGGGGTCCTCAATTTGTATAAATAAGAGGGCTTAGGGCCTCATTTGGGTTGGCAGAAGTTAGCTAGTCTGTAGTTCGATTTTAATAATTTTTTGGCAGTAGGTTAGCTTTGCATTTCAGTACATTTTCAAGTTTTCCTTGTGGACAATTTTTGGGATGTAACTATTATTTCTTGCTCAATAAAGATGAATCCAGCTTTGCACCAGCTCTAATCTTTCTCAGGAGGCTGTGGCTCTTAGGGTTGGGCCCAACCCAAGTGCCCAGTACCTCCTTTGTTTACCTTTATGTGTTTTTGCTGCATTCTTAGAACAAAATCTGCTATTTAGATTTAAATCTTGTTTTGTTATTAAAGTTGCTTTTGATGATTAAAAAGGCTTTTCATGTTCAGATTGATTTGATAGGTTAATAACAAAGAAGATATTCAAATTAAGGCTATCAAGCACCTCTGATCTCACCTCTCCCTCGGTGGGGCCATGAGCTGGGACCAAGGTGTCCTTGCTGCCACCAAAAACACTGTTTTTGCCTCTTCATGCAATTGCTAGTGTTAGATTTTTAGTTAGGAAAGTTGATACCAGTTGTACTAGCATGTTTAGAATATTTTCTTGCTTATTTTCCATAGTTATATTGCATGATTTTCTGCCAATAAAATTCTGTTCATCATATTTTTGGTTTGTAGGTCAAAGTAGGTCAAAATAGCTAGATCTCTTATTTTTTTAGTTTTTCTTTGATTCGTTTTGAGAGATTGTGTGCATATCACCTGTAATCCATCCTTACCTACCCTTCCTCCATCAATGCAACCTGCTCCATCCCTTAACTCAGATTCTTGCCCTTCATTTGCCACATTTTCCCACTTTGACCTAATTTTTGTATTTTTGTACAACATTGCTCTACCCCTCCTTGAACAAATCCAACCATCCTCATCACTCCTCAGCTCCATCCACCAAGTCCTGGACCTCCTCACACCCTTATCTCACCTCCATACCCACTTCTTCACCTTTCTTCCTCCATAAACCCTCCAAAACGCCTTTTCGGAACATCCTGTAGAAAGTACAAAACATCCTGTAGAAATTCTAGAACATCTTGTAGAACCCTTGTAGACTTCCTGTAGAAGCTCACGAAAACAGTTTCTTGAGATCTGATCACTGTGAAACTCTTTGGAAGGGTGCTAGGGACCCCTTAGGCCCTCTTCTAACCTTCCAAACCTCCTGCAAGCATTTCTTTTCGCCAATCCACGTCTGCACAGTCAAAAACAGTTAAAGCACATGCACAATAATTCTGCCAACTTACTCAAAAATACAAAAAGATGTTTCTTTTCCGATTTCACTTTAGAAGTAGCTTAGTCACATGCATTTTACCTTTCTAAGATTCAATGGCATTCTTTTATGTAGCTTTCATCATTTTTCTTGCAATTGTAGGGTTAGTCGGTAAAACTAGGGTTTGCTAGGGTTTGCATTTCCTTTCTGCTTTTTGCTTCTTTATGTAAGTAGATTAGCCTCCTTTGAGTTAGCTTTCATCCATCAGTTAAAAAGCTTCTTCTAAGAGCTCATAGAAGTTGGCTTAAGCTCCTAGCGGACTTGTGCCAGCTGAGCAAGTGACAGTCGCGGCAAGAGATAGTACTTGTTCATACAGCACCATAGCTTTCAAGTTTGTTACGAACTACTGGGTTGATAAAATTAAAGAAGGGAGTCCCAAGAGTTGCAGAATTATTGCTACAATACTGGGCCCACCACAAGGAGCAGAAGAGGTACAATATTATAAAGACCTATCTACCCAAACACTCATTGAGTGTGGATTCGGGTTTACTGCACAAGCCCAAAAGATTGATTGCTACAAAGATTCGATGGGGCTTGGTGGAAACACCTCGCGATGATCATCGCTTTCAAAATAGTCAGAACTCTTCTTAAACTCAGATGATGTAGAAGAGATCATGTGGTAGGTTTGCACTGTGGCCACTTCTGCGAAACCAAATGGAGACGGGAGGGAAAAAGTACCCATCAAGGAAGGATCTTTTAGGAGACCTACTCCAACATTTTGAAGCGATTGTGAATTTCCATGGATATATGGAATGCTTCCAGTAACTTTTGAACTATTAGCAAAAAAGGCTAGTTGGTCAATGACTGTGATTCCACCTTTGAAGGGAACTGTAATTATTCGAAAATATGTAGACACAACGGCAACCATAGCATAAACCCAAGGCCTTCCCAGTAGAATATTGTAATGAAGGAGTCCATCAACAACCTCGACTTCAATATCTGTTGTTTTTCGCCCCAGTTCAACTTGTAAGCTACCTAAAATCCCGTATGGAGTGTACGTTCTTCCATCGAACACTTTTAGTGTTGTTGGTGATCATGAAAAGGGTGGTGAACCAAGAGTTTTCCAACAACTCATTGACATAATACAGGTAGATTCCCCCTCATCAATGATGGTTCGATGAACATTTTTATTGAGGGCTTTTACCTGTATAAGGAAAGTGAGTTGGGCCGGTAACTGTGGTGTATATCCAGTATGATTAAAGACCACAAGATTGGAATCCATTGGATTGATCCCACCTATCACTGATAACAAAGCCTGCTTTTGGGAGGGACAAT
The DNA here is from genome assembly GCA_000404065.3 of Pinus taeda. Classification (NCBI taxonomy): domain Eukaryota; kingdom Viridiplantae; phylum Streptophyta; class Pinopsida; order Pinales; family Pinaceae; genus Pinus; species Pinus taeda. The sequence continues at coordinate 335,495 of APFE031188769.1, forward strand.
TTTTGCATTACCTCAAGTGTCAACATAGCGGATGGTGATTGAGCTAGATCCTCCACTATATTATAATTCTGAGCAGCTTGAGCACGAGGATTAAATGTCGATTTATGCACGACTCCCTTTGGCGTCTTAATGGTTAATTAAGGAATAATGGGTGGAACAACTTCTGCGAAGTCGTTGTCAAAGCACTAGGTTCATCAGTAGCCTGGTTGTTCGACATCGATGGATTCCCATAATATTTATTCCTTTTCGATACCAAAATATCATTTTCCTTGTTTGCGATGGATAACATAAGCACTTGCGATGTGGAAGCATTATCGGTAGCAGCCATATGAGTTTCTGGGTTCGGAAACGGATTAGTCAACACCGCTGAGGTATTCGAAGCCTTCAAAAGTTTTGAAACCTTAGATTGATGTGGACAATCTCTCGTAAAATGCTCCTCGTTACATATCAAACATGGATAACGAGGAGGTTTCCTTACAGCAGTAGGGTTTTCAGATGATTTCAGGAGTGGAATTCTCCTATTTCTTCTTATTATTTTTCCCCTTCTTCTTGCCCCCTGGTTGCTTTGGATTTTTGCCTTTGTCAGATGATACGACATTAATCTTCGAGGCAAGAGAATTGTCATTTGCATTTTTACTAGAAACAACAAGAACTTGACCCGCTGGACCTCTTGCGATTTGCGTGCTGGAGGAACTGATCACACCGTCACCGGCATGAGAGTCCCTACTCGATTTAGGAGGGGGTGGAACGGAAAAATCTGGTTTAGGAGCATCAGGAATTTTGTCGTAGAGTGTGCTATATTGTGTATAGATAAAATCTAAATATTGGTCACAAGCAATGACTTGCTCTTCTATGACAACTCCTCCTTTCGCCATGTCCTCAGTGATAGATGAAAATAAGGACTTAATAAACCACTTAGTTAAAAGCTGATCAGGAACATACGTCTTTACCATTCGATGACGACGCCACCACTCATGAATATGATCAGATATGTGAGCAGACATGGTCTGTTTAAAGTTGGGAAGAAGTTATGTTCCAGTTTCGTACTTGATGGGTAACTAAAAGTGGGTTAGAAAGGTAGTGGCAAGGATGGTGAAGTTATCAAACGAAGCTCTAGGCAATTCAATATACCATTTTGCTGCTGGACCAGTAAGCGTTCTCTTAAAAAGGCGAAGTCTAATCGAATCATCATTCAGAGTGTTGGATGAACATCATAAATGAAAAGTCATTACGTGATTGGATGGGTCTTCACCTGGATTTCCATTGAACTTAGGAATATCAGAGGGGAGTTTATGAGGAATCGCCGACCACCAAGGGGCATATGCAATTGGATCATTCATGAGCCTGTTCAAATCTGGTAGTTCTAGAGTTGCTACAAAAGGAAACTGCTGATTCAGGTTGGGTGGAGCATACCCATGATAAGATGGAATTACCTGAGCAATGGGTCTTTGCATACTAGCATAAGGCATCTGTTGCTGGAAACCTTGATAAGATTGTTGGACATAACTAGTATATGGTGGTTATTGATAACCGGTTTGGAAACGCGGTTGTCCATAACCTACAAAGCCATGTTGCACAGATCCTTGGTAGGCTTGATATTGACCAAATCCAGTCTGAGCTCGTGAACCAAGTCCAAACTGAGGTTGGGTTTGCTGGAATTACGGTTGTTGATATTGCGCTAGCCATGGTTGTTGGACCATTTTCTATTGCCCAGTACTGGAAGATTGACCAATTTGTGGATTGACAATACCCGTTTGTGCCTGAGTTCTTCCAGATAAAGGAGCACTAACTTGAGGTTGCGGTTGAGCTGTAGAGACAAGTGGCTATTGTATCACAACCTGAGAGACTTGAGTCTTCTACCTAAAAACTCGAGGTTGCGAGGAAGAAGGAGCAGGTTGAGTTTGAGACACAACAGGCTATGCTTGTGTTTGAGACATAGTCGTAAAAACAGTTGTAGTGGGAATATTCGACACAGGTTGGATCGGTTGCATTGGATATACAACCCTTGGTTGTTCTGGCAGTATTGGTATCCAACCACTAGATGTAATTCCAGTTTGACCTGAATATTGTTGGAAACTCTCATATGGTTGTCCCACAGGAGGAAACGGTGAGTAAGAATATTGTTCTCCATATGGTGACATTCCAGTGTTTAAAGGATACATCGGTCTTTGATAACTGGTTTGCCCAAATTGATACTAGTATGTAGGATCAAATTGCTGATTTTCCACGTAAGAAAAACCACATGGGACTCCGGATGAATAAATGGAAGCAAACCATGGCACTGAAGCAGCCCCTGAGTGGACTCCAGCTAGTGATTGATAACCAGTTGGAATGGATGGTGTACCATATAAATATGACTCAGGTGTATTGAAAAACATTGTAGGAATAGTAGCAGGAGATTCCGTCGCAGCTGCATCAGATGACACATTCCTAGATGTTGATGGTTGGTCAGACATGGTTAGCTTATCCAAAATCTCTCCAAGTGATTCGACAGGAACTTGCGATGAGGTAGGATTAAAATGAGCAAAATTAAGAGTAGAAGGATACAAATGAATCCTAGTTCCAAAATGAAATGGGGTACTAGATGGGGGATCCTCTACTATCTCCTCTATAGCAATCAGACCAGGTGGAAGAGGTAGACCGTCAGGTCCGTAAAATATTTCTGGAGCTGAAGAAGGTATAGCTTCTACAGTGACAGATATTGGAGGGGTGACACCTTCTGAATATTGAAACTCAAAGTCCAGATGTTCAGGTAAATGAACTTCAGTCTCAAAGGGAGGTTCTTGAACAACTAATGGTTCAAATGTAGCCTCGGTTTGAATTTAGATGGGTTTTGGATCAACTCTAGATGGAGTTGTTTCAGATACAAAAGTTTTTACCATTACACTAGGATTAGTTCTAATGTCCTCTTGTAAATTCGAAACTTCCCCTTTGAAGGCAAATGTACCAAAAATAATCGGAGTAACTAGAGTCTCTGATGATGTTGAAACAAAAGTTTCAAATAAACCAGATGAATTGGACTCAGTTAAACGATACTGCTTTGTCCAGATTGGCTTCGCTTCAAGAGGCAAAGACGGTTGACTCGCTAATCTCCGCGAACGACAGAGTTTTGATTGACTTTCTTCCACGATTGTGGATTACTTGATCAACTCAAAATTAAGGGGAAAATGATGTTATTCTGAATTCAATTAATTTTAATGACGCTTGGACACAACTTGGCTTTTTTAGTTTTTAAGAGTCGAGAAAAAGCTAAGGATGACTCTAGTCTCCTTCGATTTTTAATGAGACTAAAAAGAAAAGTGCTTAGATAGACCTTTTCGTTTAGAGAGTCGAAAATGAATGAACGTGACTACTCTGGAAAATCTAGACAAAGGGATTACCAACCAATTGCAAAATTGCAATATACACCTTGGTGATAAGTTAAAGAGAAATTATCAAGGACTTATGTACGAAAGTCAATCTTCCCGAATGCTATGTTCAGTGCATTGCGATCAATAAGGCGACAACCTCGGTTTCATATGGATAAAGGATTTAAACCTATTGTGGTCTCCCAATATATATGCGACGGTACGAGGAGCACAAGTCTATGCTAGCACTTGTTGTATCAAGGAGGAGGAATCACCCAACCTTTAATGAAAATGATAGCCACTAGTTTTAATGACGTTGGAACATGTCACTAGCCTAGACCTCTAAATATGTTGCGTTAAGTTCCAAAGCTTTGCTAGGTTCACTGAAATTAATTTTAAAGTTGATCTTATTTAGAGTTTTCCTTTCAATGGTTCACTGCATAATGATGATCTGAAATTCCTAAGATGCAATATACAATGACAAACAATCTTTGTTTATTTGAGCAATGAAAATCCTAGCTACTAGGGAAAGAAGATAACAGTGCTTTTAAGCAAAGATAAAAGAGCACACACTAGTGAATTTCCCTAAATCATCTTTTTGTACACAAATCAAGAAATGCTAAATGCAAATGCATGTATTTGTTTTCACTCTCCTTAATGTGAAAGATGCAAAAAGGAAAACTAAATGCAACAAAGATCTGAAATATTTCACTCAAAATGACATTTTCGACAATTTTTTTTCCACAAAGGGAAAGGAAGACTCAAAACGACACTTTCAAGTTTGAAGAAAAATGCTTTCGACTCTTTGAATGTAAACAAATCAAATCAAATACATGAAGAAAATTTTAATAAATTATCTAGGGAAGGAATAATTTATGACACTTCTCTTTTCGACAAAAAACGACAATTACGACACTTTTTGTATCAAAGCGACAAATCAACTAAAACAACTTTTCGACAAAGGATTGTAAATGAGGAACAAATACACAAAAACATTCACTAATCCTAATGTAATTGAGGCTGATCTAAGTGATGCAAGTAAGCTTCACTGTTCATAAGCAGCAAAATAACCAAACAAAACTGAAAACAATTCAAAAACCCCCAATTTCTAGATGGAAAGAGAGTTCAGTCAATCATCGCACCTAGGCTTCACAGAAAATAATATGCATCACACTTTCTACACTCGGGAGGTTGGATGCATTCTAGAACACAGTGGAAGATAGTGCAATGGTCCAGGGAGCGCAACTGAAAAGGTTTTTGGCTCAAATGTGGAGCACTTTTCAATGAAATCAAGCTTGGTTTTGATGAACAATAATGAGCAAAGTATGATGGAATGTCTTGAGAGGTTACTGAGCTACCAAAAAGGGAATCTAGATGTGCTTGCAAGTCAAATGTTTAATTCATAAACTAAACCAGAGATTAACTAAAGCAACATTCATCTACTATGAAATTGCAAAGCAAGAGTAGTTCGAAAGCTACCTAGCTGGCTTCAGACTCTATTTATAGCTTATCAAATTGAACATAAAACAAACAATAACAACAAAAAAACATTTGTTCATTCCCCAGTGGAGTCGCCAATTTGTTTCTAGGAAAATTAGTGTCTTGTCAAACGACTAACCCTCTAGGTTTGGCAGCTACCCTAGAAACAACAGTTTAAAGCAATTCAATGATTTTTCCTATGTGTAACAGATAAGAGAAAGATAGTGAAACCAACCTGGAACTTCCGCTTAATACGTTGCTTGATCTCTCTCTCCTTTGGCAGATCCTACAACTCCTCCCCGTACTTAACACATTTGGAGAGTACCTGCACAAGTATAGCAACAAAGAACCATCAAAGCATTGTGATCTATTACAACATAAACATTACAGAATCAGATATATAATGAACAAAATGATAAAATTCACAATTGCACAATCATATGGGAGAAAACTTGAAGAGCTTTATTAATAGAAATGAGAATTACAACACAATTGTCTAATCTAGCACCATCCTCCTAGCTTCAATCCTTCTTCACCTCATGAAATGGAAAGATCACACCAACAAGAATACAATGCTCTCTCCTCAATTACAAACTATCAACACTTGCAATTCACAACATTCCAGCCTTCTGATCCCTTAGATGGGAGATCCTTTTATAGCTGTTTGCAAGGGTGTGAGTCATCCATGGGGTTTGATTAGTGTCATTCCACTTGTTACAATTGGTTCCAAAAGAGAGGAGAATTGGAGATGGTTTCCTAATTCCCTTGGTCATCCTTGGGCAAATTCAGAGAGGCAAGTGGCACAAGAGAAGTTCCTAGAAGATTCCATGAGCAACCAACTAACAAACTATCCTGGAAATTGGTCCATCCTCGCCCATATCACCCTATAGAAGGCATAAACAATATGCATCACACCTTGACAGTGTACCAGTCAGTATGCATCACAGTTTGTCAGTGGAACAATCAGTATGGTCCAATTTAGGCTCTTTCTCGATGATTTCTGAAGTGAAGCTTTTGGGGAATGATGCACTCAAATAACTAAGTTCCTTTAGGGTATGAAACAACTCTTTTAGGGGTTGATGAGCCCTAGTTCATCGACATATAAGTTTGGGGTTGATGTGCCCAAATATGCCTATAACATCCATAACTTCACTTTAAACTGCAATATGTCAAATGCAATTAATTCCTACTCAACCAAGTTCATTCAATAGGGTGCACATGTCTTGTTGTGACCTTTAAACAAACCTAGAAATACTTAGCCAACATAATGTATTGCAAGAAACATAAATTATGTCTTGTTGTGACCTTTAAACAAACCTAGAAATACTTAGCCAACATAATGTATTGCAAGAAACATAATTTCCATCCATGTAAGGAGGCTATAAAACATGTGTATAGGAAACATCCAAAGTGAAATCCTTAACTTTATTATCATGAAGAATGTTGCAAATATACAACAAGAGAGTTGCAACCGTTTGCGTACAACTCTATTGTAGATGTACAATGAGACCAATGAGCCTAAGGAAATATTACCTTTTGCCCACTACTCAAAATATTTACATAATTCAACTCTTGAAGTAACCACTAGCCTACTTCCTGTAGGTCTTATCTTCTTCTTCTCATTCACTTAGTATAATTTACCTAAATGTGTCAACCTTAAACTTAGCACAATCAAAAACCTCCTTTACACTTATGTGAATGAGAATGAATAATCGATTGATGCCTTAGTATCTTTAAGACAACTACTATTATACAATATGTGTCTTGTATTTGCAAGCCCCTCCAAGCTTGAGTGGGCCCATGTTCCAAAATTACAAACTCTAGTGTGCCTGATAGTGCCACCACTCCTTTCATCACTTGTTTATCAATCATCCAATGTCTAATGGTGTAGTTTACAAAGTACCTTATGCCCAAAAATTGTGCCCAAGGCACCCAACTGTGTCCAATGCATGTTCGATGGATGTGTGCCTAGTCATTGTGCACCCAACAAGTGCATCCCACAATTATGCTCTACAAATGCTTGTGCCTAAAGGTGATTCCACTATCCATTGCAACCCTCAAGTGTGGAACATCCAACTCCTTGGGTTTGGATACAACCCAAGCACCCAATTCTATACAAGTTCAATTTCTTTATGTCACTTTGTTTGTCATGCATAATATATTTCTACAAATGATGTTTCTTACAACAACCCTATTTTCCTTTCCTCACCCATTTGTTTTCAAAACTTCTTTTGGTTTGACCAACTAATACAAGTTTCCAATGTTTGCAAGGTGTCCAATATATGAGCAATGGAATTTTAAATGTTTTTGGTGCACCTTGTTAACAAGCCAAAGCACTCCAAAACTAGCTCTTATATCCATCAACCTTACATGATGTATATCAATGCCAATCAGTGACCGCCAAGTTAATCACGTGATGGATATGCCTGAAGCCATTCAAGACTAAGGCCTTACACTCTTTCCTACTAAAAGTTTTTTTTTCCTCAACAACATCCCCAAGAACTTGTTGTCATTTAATTTTGTTGTCCAAACTCATGCATCCATTTTCAATTGGCTTCTCCAATCAATGTACATTATTGTCGCTAAAATTATTTGTGCAACTATTCTTTGTCCATTACTTCCCTTGAACAAAGCATTTTTTCACAACTTTGTCATAGTGTTCTTGGGTGCATATGCTACTATTTATACCTTATACTATGGTTACAACTTGATTCTCCATTGCTACTACAACTTTCTTTTTTTGTTGGGACAACTCAACCTCCATTAAGAAGATTGTGCAATTGTCCACATGTTTCATTTCCCAACTTTACCATTGCTCTAGTGTTTTTGGCCACTCTACCTTACTTCCCCAAGCCAAATCCCCAAGAAAGTAATTTATTATGATTAAACTAGCCACTTCCCTTGACATTTTATTATTTATAAGCAACTCTACCCAACCAAGTCAATATCACCACGTTTACCTCCAAACTATCAATTTAGCTAGTACAACCTAACACTTCCAACTCCTTCACCAAACTTGTAACTTTTTCTTGGGCACTTGGGCTCCACTACCAACTTTAAGGAAACGGGTTTCCATAATATGATTTCTAATGAGAGGGATGTTTTAGTTGGCTATCACAACTACTACCCTCAAATGCTCCAATAATCTATCCAAAGTCTAATAAGTGCAAGGAGACATGGTTACCAATTCAATGAGCATTGTGGCCTCAAAATGAAATCCTTAGCAAAAAAAAATCCATATTTTAGGGTCAAAGACAACAAATATACCCGTGAATAAAAAAGTGGGACTATCGATAGCACCATTTTTGGGGGGTGGTTGAAATTGTCGTTTGTTTGATTGTGGCCATGACAACCAAAAAACACCTTAAAATTGACCTTTGAATTGAAAAGTGATACTACTAGCGGCACTAGCTTTCTCATGGAATTAAAATCACAACTTGATTGAAAACATAACCTTAACAACTAATACCTTCATAAATAAAACACTTAAAATAAATTCCTAAATTATTATTATTATTATTATTATTATTTTTTTTTTAATTTTTTTATGTTAAAAAAATCCGCAAATGAAAAAAAAGGAAGATATCTGAAAATTAAAATTAATAGCTATTAAATATAATAACCTCCCCCCCCAAGAGAGAAAAGAGAGAGAGAAATAACCAAAAAAACAAAAACAAAATACGTACTTCACACACACACACACAATTTTAAAAAAATAAATATTAAAATTATATATTAGATAAAACATTATTCTAAAGTAATTAAATAAAAAATAAAATAAAATAAAAAATAAACAATGTTTTTCCTCGAGGGTGTGAAGGAGTGGAAACTCACCCAAAATTGGGATGAGATTCGTAGGCAATGAAATAAAAGGAGGTTTCCCTCCATCTAGCAACCTACATGCAAGGTTGCACATTGCAATAGAAGAAAGTGAGGGAACCCGAGGAAGTTTGTAGAGTTGTAGAATTGGATTGTGTAAAATTTGGGGAACGTACATTCGACTTGGATCTTGAACTATGAAAGAAATTCAACATTCATTATGGGAAGTAATGGTGAGAATCTAGTGAATCATCTTGAGAGGTGGCCAACTAAGGATTAGACTATAAGGCTTGAACAAATTTGTATGCATGTATTTAATAGGCCATGGAGAGCAGATAGCATAGCTAGAGTTGTTGGTATAACAAAGCTGGTCCATGGAACTATTGAGGCATGAGGGTATGGCTTTCTCCTTGGTGGAAGCTTCTTCAGGCGAAGCACTCCAACATCAAAGCCATATCGTAGTGCGTTCAACAATTACAAGTTCATGGCTTTAAACATCCCAATTGGGAATTTAGTTTCAGTTTTAGAAATTATTATCAATGGTTTGAATAACACTCTGGCTTTGTTGGTTTCTATATTTTTATCCCCTCTTTGGGTTTAATCATCCTAGGGGGTCTAGTCTTTCCTTAGATCTAAATTCTTGCCTTTCTCCTTATCTTCCTTATTTTATCCCCCACTTTCCTCTCACCCTAATCCTCTCAAAATCCCTCTGGTTATTTTTGTTATTCTAGCTTCATTCCCTGAAACATTTCTCTTCAACCTCGTACTTTGGTTCTTCTCACCCCAACCAATTCTATGGTATCTTGAAATGATATCTTATTCATCCTCTTAGGAAATTCTTTCTCAGCATTTCCTCTACTCTCTTAGATATTTTTCTTCATTTTGACCCTTCTTGTTAGAGCAGTCCTTCTATATTTCCCCACCCCATGTGTTTTTCCCTCCATCTTGGATAAACACATATCATTAGGGATTTAACGCAGTTTTAGATGGGGACAACTCGGTCTCAAGTTTCCTTCTAATATCAGTCCATCTTATGTTCAACACATGCAATCCAAAGAAGTTGTTAGGGAATCCATGGAATGCTACAGGGACACAATCCTTGCAACTATCAATAGAGCTATTTATGACGTGGAGGAATATGTGAGGAAATATCGAAGATTTATCCTTGATAGACACTTAGGGAAAGAGACCAGGGAATGGATAATGGATGTTGGGAATTCTACCATGGCCATAACAATCTCCTACATGCAAATTTTCAATCTGTAATGGCACATAAAATCGTTAATGGGAAGAGTCTCACAAACAAGGAAAACACAACGCGAGTTAATCATATGCATGGAAAAGTTACTCGAGAAGGTTGATAAACTCAATAGAAAGGTCACACTTCTTTCCAAGGACCTAACAAACATGATTTTTTCCTCATCCGAAATTGGTATAAAGCCACAACCATCAGGCCAAGAGCACACTCTTGTAGAATGAAGACCAACAAGAAAACATTATGTAGTAGCACTCTATATTAATGTCATTTTTGTGCTTTTAAGTATAATATTTTCTTTTTATTTATGAACAATACCAATTTTTGGTTATTAGTCTATCAGGGAGAGAATAATATTAACAATCATAAAATTAGAGCTTAATCTATTGGTATAGTTTCCCAAGTGGAAGACTAGTAGCAAAAAATATTGGTCTATATTCATCTTTTTTAAAGTAATATGCATGCTCTAGTCTTATATATATAATATATATATATATATATATATATAGAAAACATGACAAATTGAGAAGTTGAGAATTCTCATAATTGCACCTCCCCCTGCCTCCACCTTACATACTCATGAGTTCACCTTGTCCCCACTCCTTGCTAGTCACTTCCTCCGCTCTCCTCCCCTCCTATCTCCCACTCTCCCCCTCCCTCTCCATGTTCCCTTTCTCCCTATTGAGGGGCCTCTTAGACCTATGGTTGTCATCATATATTGTGTACTATGTAAATGCTATTAATACTTGATAAATGTATAAGGTAAAATAAATGGGTGGCTAAGAGTAGGAATAATCGTTCCAACCACATCTTGCATGTATAAATATACACTAAGTCTAATTGAAACATGGTTGGAGTTCCTTTCAAAATCTGTTGTTCTGTGTATGTTCATGTGTTCTTGTTGTTCCTAAAATGTAGCATGTTCTTGCAAACTATAGGCTTACAAAATTTTTCATTGTTGGCTCCTTCATTTGGTTAGGTGACAACAACAACGAATGGAGGTGGTTCGAACCTATAGAGGAAAAAAGTGAAGAGGATGAATCAATTGAAAAAGTCAATTGTTTGGAGAGATGCAAGTTCATGTTTGTGGATGTTTCCAATGCTGATATGGAAGACCTACAAAAGAAGAGTGAGATCAAGAAAATTTGAACATGCAATAAGAAACGAATGAAGAATATTAATTTGTTAATAAATATATGCTCGATAAGTCATTGCTCAAGAAAAAGTTCGTTGTTGAAAGATATTAGGAAGACTAAAGATCATTGAAGATAAACAAAGTTTTCAATTATTTTTTTAATAACATGCTCGGGGAACGTGGATGTTTCATATGTTGTATTGATCCTATGTGATCGTGGAATTTGCTCTGCAGAAGATATCGAAGACATATTTGTATAAGAAACTAAAATGATCTTATGTCAACTTGGAGGATGAGTGCCCTGCTATATTGTCAGAAATCTATAAATGATGTCAATGGATCCCAAACTATAATTCGATGGGGTCATGGTATGCCTAGTCGACATGTGGTATTCTTCTCCAAAGACCAGCACCAGGATTGTAAAATATTGCATGCTTTTATCTTTTAATTTTTTTATGGCATGGTGTTATATGTGTGAAAATATCTCATGTGGATATCTCATTTGGATAAATCTAAAGGACGAACACAACCTCAATATATTTGATTACAAACACATCAGTTGCAACCAGTGGGGATATTCGATTACAGAATAAATGGGAGTGTGTGTGTTAGACGTATGGAAATAAGACCACCCACATTCACAACCATGGACACATGTGGATACCCTCCAAGCTGAGGAGCGCGACAGCTGTGCGGCAATTTGCAGGTTGGAGTGACCAACCAGAGAACGCGTTTGGAGACCAATTACAGGTGCGTAGCTTTTGTTGCATGGTGAACACGTTTCCGACCAAGCATGCTTGCCTTAGAAGCCACTCGGTCATATTTTTCCTGAAGACGACGCCTCCATGATCCCCTGCCACATCTCTCCACTATTTTCACAGATCCTACAGTTCATCCATGACACTTGCCGACACCTTTTTCTTAGCTAAAATTGCCTCATATCTCTCCTGCTAGCTCTGTGGCCAGTTTCCTTCTCTGTAAATTTTCTTCCTATTACAGACTTATTCTCTGTAGTTCTGCTCCTCGGTTTTTTCTCTGCTGTTTCGATGGTTTTTTGAAAAGGGACCATATTTGTACGCTGGACGTTGGCTTTTCTCTGGTTGTTTCTTCTTCCTCCACTTGCATCTAGCACACGGTTCGCTTGCGTCTCCAGGTCAGTTGCTCTATGGACAAATTCTTGCTGTTAATTTCTGTTTTCTGCTATAAAAAATATGTTTCATTAAAGGAATAGGTACAACTTGTTTCGAAGAGGTTATTCTCTGTGTGAACAGTGCAATATGCAGAATGGAATGAATTATGATATCTTATAGATCAAAGTGTATGGATAACATGATTTTGAGTTTTGTTTGTTTTTAACAAAAAAGGGACATTGGCACACATAGCACCTTTGTTGAATTCCTGTGTGATTCCTCATGCCTGCGAATCTTTTAAGGGGGTCATGGAGTTCGATGCTTAAGATTCAAACTATTTTGTTATTACCAAGCCCTGCATAGATTTCCGGGTTAAGATAGGTCCTTGGTGGTGTGTTTGTCAATTTCTCTGCTGTTGTATAGTTTTCCCAAAAGAACCTTCATCAGGATAGTGTCGAAGCTCTTAGCTCTCTGAATCCTTCTGGTTTTTGATCAGATTTTTTTTCACCCAGGGGCCAGATTCTGTCCATCGTACAAGTCTTAATTCCTCCCTCCTATCCAGAACTTTCTCGGACAGAGTCAAGTGATGTGAGTTGTGATTTTTATCTCCTTGGAGTTGGGAATTGAGCTTCCGGAATAAGTAAAACCGTCACCTTTCAAATTCTCTGTTGCCCGTTAGATCCCTGACCTCATCATATCTGTCCTTTCCAAATCTTTTGGGACAGATGGCAGCATCTTAAGCTTTCAATCTCCTGGGTTCAGGACTGGTTTCTATTCTGAGGCTTCATCTGTCAGCACTCCGGACAGTCATCAGATTTCAAGATCCTTTTTCTCTAGGCATCTTGTTCGGAACCTGCAACTTTCTTTGAATGCTGCGTCCGTCACTAATCTTTATGCATATTATATGGTACTTGCAAGTAAATAGTTAGGTGGCTCCTTAATGCATGGATGTACATTCTGACTCATCTGCCTTGGAGGCTATGATTCAAGCGGCCATCCAGGCAGAATCGATCCACGAAAGTGCCAAACTATCAGGTGAGTGGTAATCCACCTTGGAGGAAATGCTGACACATCCCGTGGCCCCACATTAAGGCTCAGATAGTGCTGTCCGGTCAAAGGGATCACCTTTCTGCCCTTTCGACCATAAAGATTATGTCCTCACTGATAAAGCGAGAGAGGATGGATACCATTCGCAGTCCCAGAAACCTGCAAAAAGTGCCCCCCCTCCTGCTGCCATTAATATCAACAGCTCCCATCTGGCTGAGCACATTGTAAGTCTCCAGGGTAACGCCTTGATCGGTCGGTGGAATTTTCTTGTTTTGGATGACTTGAAGATGTGGTCTTGGCTTGAGCAGCAATGAAATCCATTAATAGGATATGTCCCTATTATTGCCAGACTACTAAAGGAATGGTACTGCTTCCATTTCTTAAACTCCAGTGACCTGGAAATCATTCTAAAACAACTATGGGTTTACAAAAGAAGTTTTCTGGCTTTGCAAAGGTGGTATCTAGGCTATAACCCTTTAAGGAACATCCCATCTAACAATTTGATCTGGGTTAAGCTTCCCGGTTTGCCTTTGGAATTTTGGTCAAAGGAAACCCTTGAGGACATTGGCAATGCCATTGGTAGATGCGTCTATGTTGATCCTTGGTGTCTAGGAGAGAAAGATAAAAGAGTTGCGTGGATTTTGATTGACAAAGCCTTCAGGGGAGGTTTTCCAGAACATATTGACATCTTCTAGAGGGATCTTAAAATCAGGCAAAGATTGGACTTCTGGGGGGTACCCTTTAGGTGCTCAGCCTGCCATCGTACAGGGCATCTTATAAAATAGTGCTCTCGGTGACTCAATTTTTGAAAGTTTCATGCCCCTCATCAGTATTCGGCAAAGTATTTCAAAATAAAGAAGTCTTCCTCGATCCAGGTGAAGTCTCCACTTTCCGATAGCCTGTCTCCTCATGGGTCGGGGGATATGGAAAAGCTCTTTTCTGATAACCATCAACAGTCCCCTATGAATCGCACATCCCCGACCCCCGTTGAGCCTATATCTCCCTCCATGCCTCCCTTGGAACCGACTTCTGATTGCTATGCTTCTATTCCTGCTATTTCTCTTGCTATGCCTCTTTTAGAGCCTACCTCTGATCATGAGGTTCCCATCCCTTCGCAAATGTCGCATCCCCGCAAATATTCCTATAAGGATGTCCTCATCATTCCCTCTTCTTCGTCCTCCCCAAAAATATTCATTCCTCCCCCCAGTAAATGAAAAGAGATTTTGATATCAGCCACCCCCACAAACTCTCCTATGTCCTCGCCCACCAACTCTATAGGCAGTGATTTGGACTTTTTACTGAGTAAGAAATATATAGAGCTCAAGGATTTCTCTATTCATAAACCAGGAGATCAAAGATCACTGCAAATTAGTCCCAGCTCCGCTAGTAACATTACAGTAAGGAGGAAGAACAACAGGGGAAGCAAGCATTTTAGGGGAAGAGGTGAAGGTGCGGGCAGAGGGGTCCATAATTTGAACCTAGTAGACGTTCCCATTACAGACATGACTGAAGAATGGCCTCTTAGAGAAAATGTGGCCGACAAGATACTGAAATGAACTTCATCATCTCCTTGAACATTAGGGGGTTGGGGGCAGACCATAAATTTTTGGCATTGAAGGATTTTTTCCGCTCTGCTTGCCCCAAAATTATTCTTATGCAGGAAACCATGCACGCCTCTTCTGTAGCAATCTCTTATTTCAGGAAGATGTTTCCTTCCTGGTATATATCTGCTATGGAAGCCAATGGTCTCTCAGGGGGTTTAGCTGTTTTGTGGGATCCGCACTGGATCAAGGCAAAGACTTATAGCTATTTAGCAGGAATTCTGATTTGGGCTCACATGAGGGGGCTCAATTTCCCAATAAACATCTTGAATGTATATGCTCCATACATAAATAGACTGCTCTTTTCGAAGAAACTTTTTGCATCTGAAATTTTTGACGTTAAACATTTAATGATCACAGGGGACTTAAACGTCACTCTTAATATGGAGGAAATCTGGGGTATTAGCAAGAATAAGGACCCCCTAGCCGAAAAAATTAAAAACGAGCTACTACTAAGGAGAAATTACATCGACATCCGCCCTTCTCACATGCTCCCGACTTGGGAGAATGGTAGATCTGGAAATGCATACATAGCAAAGAGGCTTGATAGATTTTTTCTACACGTTAGTCTGATTGACAAGATGGGTATGCCATTCTCTTCGACCGAGCACCTCTTCATATCGGATCATAGACCAATTTTATTGGGTTGGAAGCAAAGAGGATTCAGGAAAGGATATAGTTTTAAATTCAATAGAACTGTCCTAGATGACCCTGCCTTCAATGACTACATTAAGAATGCATGGCAAGAGATGATGTCCTCCTTTCCCTCTCCGTTTCTGATGACGTTTAGAGATAAAATGGATCATATGCGAAGGGCGGTTAAAGACTGGAAAATTAAGAAAAGGCAATATAATAGTAATGAACTGCGCATAATTCAAAAATAATTGGACAGAGCGTCGGAAGCCATGTCTGTTCATTGTCTCTCCTTTAAAGAAAGATGTCACATCAAGCTGCTTCAAAAGAAGAAAATCAAAATTTTAGAACAAAAGGAATCTTTCTGGCGGTTAAAGAGCAGGGCGATATGGCTTAAAGATGGAGACAAGAACACTAAATTTTTCCATAAATTTGCAAATTCTAGGTGGGAGAACTCCATTTGGAAAATTTCTGATGGGAGAGGAGGATTTTTATATTCTCAACAGGAAATCACAAATGAAGCAGTAAACTTTTTTACAAATCAGTATAAAAGATCTGAGTTATGCAACTTTCAGGATATGTTATGGGCCATTGATGTATTCCCCCGGATGTTTGATGAGGACACAAATGACCAAATATTTCAGCTAGTAACTGAGGATGAGTTGCTACAATCAATGAAGTCCTTCAAGAAAGACAAGTGTCCAGGGCCGGATGGCTGGACTATAGAGTTCTTCACTCACTTCTTCGACATCATTAAAGTAGACTTGTTAAAAATGGTAGAAGCTACTAGGATCGTGGGCAGCATCAATCAGAAGACGTCCTCTACAAACATCGCTCTCATCCCAATGAAAGAAATGGCAGAGTCTTTTGGAGACTTCCGCCCGATCTCATTATGCAATATCTCTTACAAAATTATCTCAAAGATTATAGTAGAAAGAATAAAAGCAACTCTATCAACACACCTATCAAAAGAGCAGCATGCTTTTTTACAAGGTAGGAACATCCTGGATGCGGTTTCCAACACTCAAGAAGGTCTTTATGCCATTCACTCAAAAAAACGGGATGTAGTCATTCCAAAGATCAATCTTCGAAAGGCTTTTGACTGCCTTGACTGGGGATTCATTAGATGCTTACTGGCAAAGATTGGCTTAAGATCGAACATGATTGATTGGATCATGGCTTGCGTGGAACAGGTGAACTATGCGATTATCATCAACGACATCCCATCTCCCTTTTTCTCCACCTCCAGAGGTCTTCGTCAAGGTTGTTCGTTGTCCCCACTCTTATTCATTCTGGCCATGAACTCCCTTAGCCTCCACATCAACAAGGCAGTCAATGAAAAAAAATGTCAGTCGTTAAAATCTGCCGGAACGTCTCGATCTCTCATAATTTATTTGTTGATGATATCATTATGTTTGGCATTTTATGTAGAATCACATGGTTAAGTTACTTCGAAATCCTTCTCAATTTCCAGAAAACAACAGGTCTACAGGTCAACAATACAAAGTCTACCATCTATCACAATGATATATGTCAGGAGGAGATTGAATGGTTATCAACACTTTTCGATATTGAGGCACGATCTATCAATCATGGAATCAAATATTTGGGCTTCCAGTTAAGAGCAAATAAATATTCAAAGGCGGACTGGCAATGGATTCCTGATAGATACTTTAACAGGATTTCTGTGTGGGAGTATAGATTCCTCTCCCTGGCAGGAAGGGTGATCTTGGCTCAATCTGTCCTAAATCAGCTTGCATTTTATTGGTCTCATTTATTTTTCCTTCCAGCAAGCATTATTCAGTCAATGAATAAGCTCACAGCTAACTTTATTTGCGGGGGCCATGCGAATAATCACAAATTTCACCTCTCGAAATTGTCCAACATCTCTCTCTCGAAGCGAATGGGAGGATGGGGCCTCTTAGATCTGAGGACTTTCGAAAAGGCTATGTTATGTAGATCCCTGTGGAGAGGGATTTTCGAAGAAGGGCCTTGGAGCGACATCATCTGAAAGAAATACATGGGTAATAGAGACATCTCCTTCTGGTTCAAGAAAGGAAGGATTGGCTCTCCTTCGGGCTCTCCTATATGGCTAAGCCTTCGCAAGATCGATAGCTTCTTCTTGAAGAACTTAGTCTGGCACTTCCAATCGGGCAAAGATCCTCATTGGAAAAGATCCTTTCCTGAGTGGTGCCGAAATTATCGATATCCCTGATTCTCTGTTGTCTTTCTTCCACAAAAAGGGTTTTTTTTACTGGGACAACTTAATCAATTGCTGGCTGGGTTCGATTCCTATCCGGAAGGAATCCAGATGCCTGGGCATAAAAGATGATCTAGCTTGCAATGGGAGTGCATTAGAACTCGTCTCAGGAACTGTGGGATTTTCCGGACTGTGGATAATGACAGTCTTATATGGGGATTCTCTAAAGGGATAAACCTAATATGTGTTAAATACATTTACCAGATGCTATGTGATTCAAAGTCGGACTCTCTTAGCCCTTCCTTTCCTCTCATATTATGGAAATCTGGATGCCCATCCAAAATGATTTTATTTCCTGGCTGTCCTTTCATAACATAAATCTCTCGTGGGAAAACTTAAGAAAGCGTGGATGGCAAGGCCCTAGCATTTGCCCCATCTGCAAGTTCACAGAGGAAAATAATTTTCATCTTTTTCTCAGTTTCTCCTCATCTCAACAGCTCTGGATCTCCCTGGCGGATTTTTTTGGAATCCAGCATATGATCCATGCGTCTATCAGTGAAGAATTTCTATGGTGTAGTTGACAAAAGGAATCTTGGAGAACTGTTTTCATCATTGCCATCTGGTTCATATGGAAATGGCATAACAATTTCATCTTCAATGGAATCTTTGCCCCTTTTCTGGAGATTTTCTCTTGCATCATCCTTCTCTATGAATCGATCCCGTAGAAGCCTCCTTTGCCCGAGAAAATGGTATGCAGTGAACCCCCACTGGAGATTGCTTTGATGTCAAGAGCCTTCTTCGATGGTGCTGAACAGGATGGCATTTATGGCTGTGGGGTACTCATTTTTGTAAATGAAAACAATCATTATCTTATTCACTGGAATGGCAATAGGGGCTCCAACAGTAAAGCTGAGGTTTTGGCCCTTGCTGGCCTCCTTAGCTTTTGTCTCTTTCTCAACATTCAGAATGTCTCTATTTTTGGAGACTCGAGAGTTTTGGTAGATTATGTCCTTGGGAAAAATAATATTCTAAAGCCTCAGCTTGTTGGGTGGCTAGACAGGATCCGATTCCTGTGGAACAAAATGACGGGAAGTTCTATCCATCACATCAACAGGGCTCTCAACCAGCAAGCAGATGATCTATCCAAAGATGGTCTACAGGTGGCTCCAGGTCTATGGTCCTTGCAGGTGGCTGATGAAGGGAATCTCTTCTCTATACCGGATTTCACTCCTCTAGACTTCTAGATCGCTTTTGGTCATTATGATCTCTCTCAGCATATCTATCCGGCCTTCCTAGCTATCAGGTTTTATTTTCATATGATTTTGAATCTTAGCTTCTTTTTGTGGCTGCAGGTGTTTATCTTTTGGCTCTACTATGTCTCTATATGAGTTTTAACTGGCTGTCAGCATGTCTTCTTGAAATATCCTGCTCTTCTTGGTTTTTGCCTCCATGTTTTTATATGTCAGATCAATATGATCTTTATGTCCCTCTTTTCTTCTTCTTATATGGAGGAACAACACTATATGTATAATGCTATATGGACTATGTTTCGGTGACACTAAAAATGAATGTACTCTCATGCCTGTTTTATATTTCTTATATAAAAATATCAAGCTTTTTCGTCCTGAAAAAAAAACCATGGACACATGTGAACAACAATACAATAATTGATAACGCGCATGTGCAAGGATAGTGCCTCCGTGATCAACATATGTGATGTTATTTGATATATTTATTCCTCGAGGTAACAATGAAAGTGTTGAGTTCGAATATTTGGTTGTATGTGTGGAAAACGAAACAACCATTATGGATAGTTAGACATTGCCTTATGGTGGTTGGAAGGTTAATATAGTTGAACATTATTAGAGAATAACACAAAATATGTGGCATATGTTGCACCACCGGCACAATTTGTAGTGATAAATATGGAAGAGTGAATATGAACATGAATATGTGTGAAGATGTTGGGTATTATTTTGATCATCGATTGGGTCAACTTCTATTAACGTTCACTGGACTTCCTGGACTTGAAAAATTACATGATATTTTTTAGGCTAAATGAATTCCTTAAATTACATTGATGATGTATTGAAAATTATTGCATTTGAGACTCTCCCTTACATATTGTTGAATTAACCAGCCTTCGATTCATTGGAGGAACCGACCATTACTTTATGGTCCATTTGATGGAATAATTGTCGACTTTGTGTGAATTAAACAAGTGTAGCAAGTGAGAGTTATGGCCGACTTGTCTCCATAACAAACTCCAACTTCGACATGTTAATCCACTTCAACTAGTATCCATCCCCTTGCTGGTCAATTGAATACCTAATTGCTTTTCTAATTAGATTGAATTCACAAAGCAATTATCAACTCGACAGTTGTAATTGGAATTCATGGTTAAAGCTACTCTGAAGGGATCGTATAAGCTCAAAGCCATAGAATTGAATGACCCTCTTAACAAGAAAATTATAGCCCAAGCCATAAGAATTTTGATGAATCATTATAATTCCTTTGGGTACGCAATGGTGACAGCTGCAAAGGTTCATGAAATATCACAAATTAAAGGAATGATGCTAGAATCAAATGGAAGTCAAGCTAGTTTCTTGATGCAGTGTTACACTAACAAAACGATCTTTCATTAATATGGCTAGAGATACTATATATTATTGGTTACAAGTTATCATATACACATTTGTGACAATTTGCATTAGAACCATATACTACAATTTTGGAAAAGATTAAGTTATTATTTATCTTTCATTAATATGGCTAGAGATACTAGATATTATTGGTTACAAGTTATCATATACACATTTGTGACAATTTGCATTAGAACCATATACTACAATTTTGGAAAAGATTAAGTTGTTATTTTGGCCATAGGTTTCTGTGCATCCTATGTTTTTGAATTCATGACATTCATGTCCATTGGAGGTTTCCCTTCTTTTGTGGAGGATATGAAGGTGTCTCAACGTGAAAGGTTCAATGGACACTATGGAAATTTTTTTTTTTTGTCATTGCTAACACATTGTTAATCACCTATTGCATGGTGAAATTGCATCCTAGATTTATTCACTATTTATATTATGTGCTTATATTGCATGGTCGTCGTTGAGAGCTTGATGATGGCAGTGGTTACCTTGGTGCCCAATTCATTGATGGGAATGATCAAATGAGTATCAATCTTGGGAATATACATGTTGGTTATTGGGATTTTCCATTTTCTAAAAGATCTCCCCAAACCAGTTTGGCATTATCCCATGTCATATATTAGCTTGAACTCTTGGGCATTATAGGTCCAATACAAGAAAAAATTGCTTGGCAAATATTTCAAGTTGTAGATTGAAGGAATGCCCAAAATAAATGGTGAATATATCTTAAAATATGTGTTTGAAATTAATACAAATATAAAGCGGTCCAAATGATTGGACATGGTCATCATATTCTTAATAATTTTTATATAGCACATGATCTTTCTTATGATCAAATACAATGCAAATATTGGCCCTTCCTTACGAGCACGCTACACAAAGGATAAGATGAGGTCCTCGAGAAAGTAGGCCTCCATGAACACCATAAGGTCTATTACTCCAATTGGCCATTCTAGTGAAGCAAGATCCTCTCCATCTTGAACCAAAAACACCAGTTTGGTTGTGCTCAAGGACTCTCCTCTTGAACAATAGTCGATTTATCAAATCCAAATTTAAAAGAATATTGGAGTTGATTGGAATTTTATTGATTGAAGGAGTTGACTTCCACCATATGGCATAATTGCCTTTAACTTGAATAGTAAACAATTGACGGAGAAGCCACAATAATTGACTGCCATCCATTCTGACCTATATTGATAATGAATTTTGCTAAATATGTAATTAATTTGAATTATTATGCAAAGAATTCTTATTTTAGCAGTTATATTAAGGATAGTTCTTAGAAATCTAAAGTCAAATCATAGTCAGTTGGATTTTGTCAACATCTAGTCAACCATAATTTTAAAAAATGATAAGATAGTGAGTCATAGGAAGTTTGAGCTATATTTATTCTTCATGTAATTTATCAAACATAGGCTCTATTATTCTTAGAAACAACAACCAAGCTTCTATTATAGTCAGGAAGAAAATTAAATATGCAACATATATATAAACTTGCAGCAGAATTAATAGAGCATCTGAGTGACAAAATTTTTAGTACAAATCTATTTGCAACAATAGAGAATTCAAGAATAGGAAATCACATGAGAAGAACACACAAAGAACCAAATGATCAAGATGGTGACAAAACCATACTATATTTATGAATCCCCCTAGTATAAATTTGCATAATGGATCTTGGATTGTGACCAAGTAAGAAGGAGGATGGTTGACATGTTGATGTTTCATTTATTTTGTGTTTGAATTGGAGACTCCCAGGAATGATAGTCACATGTTGGAATCATCCGTAGAGAGAGCGAAAGGGATGCCTCCAAATTGGAGAGGATTTGTTTGATTAGTCTTGGTTGGAGTAGCTGTCCATATGATAGAAAGACTATAGTGAATGTGAACATTTGAAGATCTGTAATAAGAGGCCATCGGATAAGAAAAAGTCACAATACGCCTCATATACATGCATCTACCTATCTAGTTGGCAACTATTGTGGTTGAGTCACCTATGAAGATAGGTATGCATGATTGGTGTATAATAAGGATACGTCTACATCAAGTAGACATCTAAGACTTGTTGCATCCTTGCTCGGGACGAGCAATGCATTGAGGGCGAGGAAGATGTTGAGGGGCCTCTTAGGCTTATGGTTGTCATCATATATTATGTACTATGTAAATGTCAGTAATACTCGGTAAATGTATATGGTGAAGTGAATGGGTGGTTGAGAGAAGGTACAACCACTCCAACCACATATCTCATGTATAAATATACATTAATCTAATAGAAACATGGTTGGGATTCCTTCCCAAATATTGTAGGCTTATAACTCTCCCCATCACGACTCACAAACCATTTTCCAAGCGGTTGTAGAATTTCTTGTAGATTCACAAGCTCATGCAATTTACTAAAGCACAAGACAAGAATATACTTCAACTTTCAACCAACAGAAGTGTCATGTAGAAAGAGTTAATCTTGCGGACAAAACCAACCTCCCTAGAAGCCTAAGACTTTCTAGTGACAAACAAGACAATTAAGAGCAATCCTTCTCTAAACATGCATTATCATACG
>APFE031188778.1:0-18609 GCA_000404065.3 Pinus taeda
TAATAAAAGGGAAGCCCACACTTGGGTATATAATGTACAGGAGGGAGCAATTGTGCTACATGAGGTGCCCCGACTTTGACTTTTCAACCCTTCTTTATATGCCTTTTGCCTTTTTATGGTTTTTCTTTAATTAACTGCTCAGGGCTCACTGGGTAAGAGCATGATGTGTGAGATACAGTAGTGGATACCCCATTTTAAGGTAGGGTAGTTCATTGCCCACCAGGGGTCGGGACAATCATGGGTTCCTATATGATGAAGGAGGCTCATAGAACTTGTAGGAACTAGGGTGATGACCATGATGATGGGGTGGAGCTCATGTATTGGCTTTTGGCCACATGTTAAATGTGTTTGTCTCGACCATCTTTTGCATTTTGTGATATATTTTCCTGTTGAATGTGGCTAATTATGCTTTTGCTTTTCTTTTTTTTTTGCATCAACCTTTGGGGCATCATTTCAGGCCTAACCCAAGGTGTGGGCAAGGGGACGGGGAGAGCTAGCTCTATGTGGACCCAGTGGAGGAATTTGGACCCAGGTGGGAGAAATGATGAATGGGGTAGTAATGAGTGGAAATGAGGTAATATATGCGATGAGGGAGGAGACCACAGAACCAAAATTAGGGTTTCCCATGAGATACCATCCTTAAGGCCAAATGGTCAGTAAAAGTGATCCCATAGGACTAGAATCCAAGGTTAATATCCAAAAGGGGTCTAGGGGACAAGAGCATAGACCTAACCCATTCTTTTCGTTGAATCCCCCCATTAATCCATGGCCATAAGTGTCCATGATAAGCAAACTACAATACTCAATTACCAAATGACAAGGCATACCTTTAGGTTCAGGAGACCCACCTTCAAACATACGATCATGGTAGATGGGTGAGGGACCACATGGCTGGCTCAGGTGGCGGAGAAATGACACAATGAACTAGATGTTGGTTGCAAGGGGTTGCTGACTGAGGGCCATCTTGGAGAAAAAAATTCTCGTAGGGATATCACCCACCAAATGACGGGTAACAAGACTGATAGGACCCCCACAACCAGGATTTCCAGGAAAGACTCCCTGAAACTTTTCGTGGGGGTGTAGCTCAAGATCACCTCCTTATGGTAATAGATTTACCCCAAGAAGAGTAGGAGCAAGAGCTCCTGTGACATTTGATACTATAGCTGCTGAATTGTCAAACACAAGTCAATGGAAATTTCGATCAACTACTAATAGAGGAAGAAGTGCGAGAGGAAGTAGCACAAGAGGACGAAGCTCCTTTTCTAGAAACTCACAATCTAACTCAAGGGGATCATGCTAGGTTAATTGTTCGGGATGTGGAGGACTGCATTTGCAGCGTGATAAACTAGAAGTCTCATTAAGTATGATTCATATAGTAGGAAAAGAGTCGTCATCAAATACCCAAGGCAATCATAAAATCCATGCTGTAGTCAACAACAACCAGGCAGAACATCAATCCACTGTAGTGGAATCTTGTAGTACTATTAATGGTATAAAACTCAAATCTTATTTGATATGGGTGCGACTGATAGTTTTATTTCATCATATGCATTAAATAAATGTGGGTTGGCAACCTGCAAGAAAAATGATTTCAGACATGTGGAAATTGGCTTCAGGAGAACTTCAATCCGTAGATTTGAGTGTTGAGATATCAAAGTTGATCTAGGGATCTATTCGACTAAGTTAAAATGATATGTCATAGCCCTAGAAACTTATGGCCGTGTCATAGGGATGGATTGGTTAGTGACTCATCAAACTTGGGTAAATTGTTACGTGAAAAGAATTCTCTGCATAAATGATGAAGGAAAAATGATACAAATTCAAGGTAGTAAGAGGAAGGTATCTTTACACTTCATCTCAACAATGCAAATGAAGCGTTGCTTAAGAAAAGGCTGTAAGGTATATGTTGTTAAGGAAGTAAGCAGGGAAAAAGGACTGTCCTTGGAGCAATATCCGGTGTTATCCAAATTTCCGGATGTTTTTCCAAAGGAACTATTAGGATTACCTCTTGAAAGAGAGCTTGATCTCACGATAGAATTGAAACCTGGTACAAAACCAATCTCTAAAACACCTTACAGAATGACAACTCCAGAACTTCAAGAATTACAAATCCAGCTGAAGGAACTACTAGATATAGGACACATTCAAGCTAGCACCTCGTCTTGGGGTGCACTTGTAATTTTTGTCAAGAAGAAGGACGGTTCCTTGCGACTATGCATAGACTATCGAGACTTAAATCGAGCCATAGTAAATAATCGATATCCAATGCCTCAAATTGATGACCTCTTCGACCAAATGAAAGGAGTTTTTGTTTTTTCAAAAATCGATCTATGATCAGGTTATCATCAACTAAAAATTAAGGAAAGCGACATCTCTAGGACTGCATTCCAAACATGCTTTGAGCATTATGATTTCATAGTGGTACCATTTGGGTTGACCAATGCACCAACAATGTTCATGAACCTTATGAATAGTGTTTTCCGCAAATATTTCAACCAATTTGTATAAGTCTTCTTAGATGATATTCTCATCTACTCTAGAAATGAGAAAGAGCTTGACGAACATTTGCGGATAGTATTATGTTGTCCTAGGGAACACCATTTATATGGAAAGTTATCCAAGTGTTCTTTCTGAAAAATATTCATTACCTAGATCATATTATATATGGTGAAGGAATCTCAATAGATTCTGAGAAGATAAAATCAATCATGGAGTTGCCGATACTGAAGAATGCACATGAACTGTGAAGTTATTTCACATGGAAAAATCATAATTTTCATTGATAATATCAAAAAATTACATGCTGTAGATGCTGATAGCATATGTAGAAAAGTGGGCATAAGCCACATACAATGCAGTTCTGTCCAAATAGAAAACTCCAAAAAGGAGTACCTGTCAAAAGCCCTGAAAACAAGCTTCAAACAAAAAACAGGTGAAAACCCCAGCGAAAACATAAAAAGAAATAGGGGCAAAAATCACATAGAGGCAAACAAATACCGGTAGACGATTTGTGACACATACTCTATCTAGGGCACAAGCCACCCAGAAACCCGAAACAAAAAGCCCTGAAACAGGGCGACAGAAGAACAGGGCATAAACCCACAATGCAAGCCAAAAGCACAACACTAGAAGAAAGCACCCATGGCGGTGTCGACAAAAGGCCACACCATCTAGACCACGGAAAACAGACCCCGACACCAAACCCACGTAGGCATACACGCAAATCACCTCTAAAAACAGCGACGACAACAAAAGGGAAGCCCTGGAGACCTGTTCAAGAGATGGAAAGGCATGAACCAGGGGCAGAGGTGGCTAGGGCAGCCACCTCACCACCACTCCCTCAAACTCTCCCCCCGAATCGCAGATTGATACCAGAACCAACACGCAATACTCCGCCATCGAACAACAACGACAACATATGGGAAGCCACAGGAGACCAGGTCATGAAGTGTTGATTTGGCGTAGCATCGAATGTGCTCTAGCCATGAAAATTAGCGGAGAGGCTAAAGCACATGAGATCTCCAAGACCCAGAAATGGTTTGGACAGATTGTACCCGGTTTGAGAGATATTAAAATAATTAATATTTTTAATGGAGTTCCTAAGTCTAAACTTAGGAAAAGTAAAATATTAATGGGTATTAATATAAAACTGGGTTAGAAGGTTCCAAAGGTCATGGATCAAGCCAAATCTAATCTTAGCCGTTGATTAGAGATTTAATCTCGGCCGTTGAAGGACCAATGAGAAAAGTATAAGAAGAGGCTTGAGGGTCAATTGGAGAATACACCAGAGTGATCAATCATTCATTATGCTAGAGCAGGGTTGCTAAGCAAAAGTGAATTAGTGATCAACAATGAGGGGCAGTGAGTATTGGACAAAGGGGCAGAGATAGTTCTGAGAGACTAGCGTAGAAATAGAGAGAGCGAGAGCAGCAGCCAGTTCAGGCCACATAGAGCCTAGCAGAGACAACACAGAGGCCAGAGGGCCTGCATCATCCATGCAGAGGTTGCAGTAGTGACGTAGAGGGTCCCAGAGGCTGCACAGTGCCTAGAAGGCAAACACAGAGGGTCCTGGGGCTGACGCAGGTCAGCAGGAGGTTGATGCAGAGGCTAGAATGGCCAGCGTTGAGCTTTAGAGTCGCCCGAGAGGGTTTCGTGGGACAGGTTTTTTGAATACCTATTTCCGAATATAGAGGTATTGCTGCTGTGTATTTTTCTTTGTCGGGTGAGCCGGTTAGGCACCCAGTTGTATTCAAGGAAATACTACATAATAATAAACCCTTAGAATAACTACACCGGTTTTCCCGCATTGGGTTTTTCCGGGGACATTTGTCTAAAAATAATGGTGTCACATGTGTGTTTGTTTTCTTTCAGCTGATAATCTGTAGATGTTGTGATTCTATTGTGTTTCTTTCAGTATTTAAATGTTTTAAATAACTTGTTCAGAATTTACAATTAGAAGAAATAAACCAGCAGAATAGAGTTTAAGTTTCTAATGGATAGACTTAAAGAATTCAACATGGAGCATAGGAGAGGCACGAACCAGGGGCAGGGGTGGCTAGGGTTCAGCCTCCTGGCTCCTGCTCCCCCAACTCTCGACTTGATCATTCACTTCTTTTCCTTATGGGTTTAGTCAGATATTATCGAAGGTTTGTAGAAGGGTTCTAAAAAATTGCAAAGCCTATCACAACCTCAAACGTAAAGGAGTTAGGTATGAATGGATTGAGGAATGTCATAGAGCATTCCCTGAATTTAAAAGATTGTTGACCAGTGCACCAATCTTGCGAGTACCTGATATGGACAAAGATTTTATTGTGTACTGATGCATCTAAGCAAGGATTAATTGCAGTATTAATGCAGGATAAAGACGTAATAGCGTATGCCTCTAGGAAGTTAAAGCCTCATGAAGAACTTTACGCCACACACATTTTAGAGTTAGCCGCTGTAGTGCTAGCTTTAAAGATGTGGAGACACTATCTAGTAGGGAGAAGCTTTATGCTCAAAAGCGACTAACAAAGTTTACAATATTTGTTTACCCAAAGAGACTTGAATGCTAGGAAAAAAAATGGAGTGAATTCTTAAGCGAGAATCACTTTGGAATTTCATACATTAAAGGAAAAGAGAATGTAGTGGTAGATGCTTTAAGTAGAAGACCACAAATATTTTCCCTCTTACCTATCACGGTAGATTTGAGGAAATGAGTACTAGAACATCTCTTGAGAGATAATTGGTGTTTGAAAGTGAGATCTAGTCTTGATAGTAAAAAGCCAAAAGAACCTAAGTTTGAGGGAGGTGAACTAGAAGATGATGGAATTTTGCGATTCCATGGAAGGATGTACATACATGATAGTGGGGATCTTCGCAACACCATTCTTATGGAAGCCCACACAGCATTGTATTGTGCACATCCTCGTGTAAAGAAAATGTATGCTGATACAAAGAAACTCTTCTTTTGGATAGGTATGAAACACGATATTGTCCAATTTGTTGCAAAATGTCTCGAATGTCAGTAAGTGAAGGCTGACCATTGTCATCCAACAGGTCTCCTACAACTTCACGACATCCCTATGACCAAATGGAAGATAATTTCTATGGATTTTATCATCAGTCTACCTCTTACTCCACAAAGGCATAATCACATTTTGGTTGTGGTGGATAAATTAACGAAAAACCTCCATTTTATTCCCCTAAGAGATACTTACGAAGTTTCTGACGTAGCTCAGGTATTTATAAATGAAATTATCAGATTTCATGGAGTACTTAAGAAGATCATATCAGATAGAGACTGATGATTCACTTCAAGATTATGGACTTGTATGCAATCATCCTTGGGAACTCAACTAAATTTGAGCACAACTTATTATCCTGAGATTGATGGGCAAACAAAAGGGGTTAACCAAGTACTAGAAGATATGCTAAAAATGTACGCTATGGATCAACAAACACATTGGGAAAAATAGTTTCCCTTGGTTGAATTTGCATACAATAATAACCACCATAGTTCAATCAGAATGCCTCCATTTGAAGCATTATATGGAAGACCTTGCAAAACACCGTTAAGTTGGGATAGGTTAGAAGATCAAGTGATAATGGGGCCAGAATTAATTCAAGAGATGGAGGAACAAGTAAAATATATTAGGCAAGGTTAAAAGAGGCACAAGATAGAAAAAAGAGTTATGCTTATGCTCGCAGGATTGATAAGAATTATGAAGTAGGGGATCACGTTTTTATCCACATCAGACCAAACAAAAGCACTATCCTGTGTGGAAAAGGAACAAAGTTATCACCTCGATTTATTGGGCCTTTGAAAGTTCTGGAAAATGTTGAACTTGTCACCTATCGTCTTTCACTGCCACCCCACTTGCATAATGTTCATAATGTATTTCATGTATATGTATTAAGACATTACATAGATGACAAATATCATAACCTTCAATGGAAGGAACTGCAGGTATCAAACGAAGGAACGATTTCAGTCGAACCATTATGTACCTTGGAACATAGGGTTTGACAGCTCAAGAATCGCTTGATAGACCAAGTTAAGGTCTAGTATGATAAGTATAGCCCTAGATCGGCTACCTGGGAAGACACAAAGACCATATGTCAAAGATATCCCAACTTGTGTTGATTTTGAAGAGCTTAAAACCTTATTTTGTATATGTTTACTTTATTTTGAGTTGGATACTTAAGACTATTATTTTGAATTATCACATGTAAAAATGAATTTTATTTTGCTGGTCCATGGTATATGTTGTTTGCTTAACTTTGCTGGTATGTGGATACCAATATGAAATATGTTATTTAATTAACATTGCTGAAATATGGATAACAATATGAAGTTTAGTATTTGATTAACCTTGCTATGAAATCCAAATTATGAATTATGTTATGGATGAGATATTTATAAATTTATTTCATTTTTTCATATCGACATGATTGATGGGATGAAAATAAAAGAATGATTTCATTTTAATACGAAAACTAACTTATAGATATATGGGCTGGACATGGCGAAGTACACTATGTGAACGCAAAGATCAATATCGTAGATAACAACATATGTGAAATACACAGAAAATGTTATTTAAATACAATTTATTTTGAATATATTGATGCATGTGTTATAAATGTGTGGACAAGTGTTTACATTGCATATAAAATCGTTACCAAATTGACCACGTGATGACAAAACTCTAAAAACAATTAAGGCTCAATGGGATGATTCTAGAATAGCTTGGGAACGCGACAGGTGCAGGGCATGACTATTATGGTTGTAAAATTTTAAATATTCAAAAACACAAATTTTAAAATGCCTTCACGATAAACAAAAGATTCAATTTTGAAACGCAATTCTTATTGCATTATACTAATCATTAAATAATTACTAATATACTATATAAACCCTAACTTAGAGATGAAGTTTTCGGAAAGAGGGGTGTATGTAATGACCCACCTACAACTACAAACATAATGTGAATATTAGCATGCATACGGGGCATCCATATGTTAGCTACATATGTATGAACCACATGTATTTCACTTGTATACAAACTGGGTACTGAGATTGTGCTCAGTTTGGTAGGGAGGTTTTGGTCATTTTGGTAACAAAAGCAAATTGGTGCTACAACAGCTCAGGATCAACTTCAAACACGGAAGCCAAGTATGTATTCGTGAATTAAATTGATAAATTCTGTTTAAATTGTAGATGGTAAATTTTGTAGAATTTAGAAATTTAATTTGGGTTTGCTCATTAAATCATTCTGGTGGAATTTAAGAAATGAAATCTTGGTTTGGCCATTAAGAGGATCACGATAAATGAGTTGTTCTACCTCAAGATCATATTCAGGAGAGGGAAAGACTCATCAACGCTAGTGATTGTGCAGAAAATGGGGAGGAAAGGGTCCGCAGGTGACTTGAATATATCCCCAGGATCACAAAGAAGGTAGGGAAAGGAAGAGCTTTTATTGATGTCATCGTCGATGTCATTGATAGGGTGCTCATCAAAACGATGGTCATCGATCTCCCACTTCCCCTCTCTAATTTGCAAGTAATCATTAATGTCAATGCCTGAAGGGTCAATGGAGGAACCTTCTTTAAGGTTTTCAATTAGGGCTTTATCAATAGTTTCATCCAAAAAGACAAGGCTATCTGCAACTTTGTTCCCAAAGGGGATCTCCTTATCAATATCCTCATCATGTTCTTTTTTGGAATCAACATTAACACCTTCATTATTGATCTCATTCAGTTGATCTAGTAGGGCTCCTCTTCTTTTTGATCGTTATTGGAGCCACTTGCTTGTTTTGATGATTACCCCATTCCTTATGAAGACATCTTCAAATTGATCGAAGTCGAAAATTCTTCTTGAAGACAGGTTGCTATACCAATTCCAAACATCTCCCTCCAATATTAATGCAGAGTATCATGACGACATCTTCCATGTCCGATTGATCCATAATAACTTGGTTTTAGAATTTAAAAGCAATATGCCATATGATGTAATCAACATGTGTCTTAGCACTAATACTTACATCAAACTTAGGCGACCATTCTTGGTACTTGTCAGGTAATTGGTGAAGGGCATCAGGGTATGCACTGAAGTTTAATGGTTTGAATGAAGCAGATTTGTGATAGTCATTGGTTTCTTGATACCTTCGCTCATGGCACTCTTTGCTGGGCTTCTTCTCTCTTTGAGGGGGATCTTCAACAACATGGAACTCATGGTCCTCCAATGTGCTCTCTAGGTCAAGATAGGTAGGAAAAAGGGTTTAGAATGATTAATTCTTTTGAATTTTATGTGCAAGTGACCCCCAATAAGACCACCAACCCAAGATGTTCAAGATGGGTTTCTAAAAATGCAACTAGGGCTTGAGTTTTCTTGCAAACCAACCGTGGGAATTGCTCCAAACTTGGAGGGTCACTAGAGGAGACACCATTGTAGATTCTTGTACAATTACTTTCACAAAACATCTCTTCTAATGCAATTCACAGGCAATGCTAGTTGGCCCTCTAGGAGAGGGGCCAAAATTTTTTGGAGAGAGAAAAAGAAAGGTGAGGAGAAGGTGACCACCAATTTTACTTGGATTAGTGCCTAGTCCTTGGGCTATGGAGTCTATGATGATTCAAAATTTGGCCAAAATCGTCTCCAAGGAGGCTAAAAGTGATGCCCTGGCAACCACTCTTTAACATTTACCCACCCAAGATCTATGGAATTTCATGGAGGAAAAACAAATTTCAATCCACTAGGAAAATTCATTTACCTGTTATGCAATGAGTAACATGTGCAATTATATTAGAGCACAAAAGGACTAGCTAGTTGCAATAATTCCACATATTAGACACTATTTCAAGAAAAATCTTCAACAAATAACACTTACTTACAAGATAACAAGAGATATATCCAATCATAGATCAAGAAGCAACTCCAAGATATAATGAATATTTCAGCTCCCAAAGATATCGAAATGCATCAAAAGACCCCCAATAGACATCCAAGGAGGAGCGCGAAGTTCGTACAAGAGAAAGAATCCAAGAAGTGATGATGATGATCTCTCACAAAAGGAGAGATCTCTATTTATATGATCCTTTAATAGTTCAAAATAGCCTAAGATGTCCTCAACATTATTTTAATGTGCAAAATAACATGTCCTTGGTGACAAGCTCACCAAGTAGCTCATAAAGTGAAGACCAAGCCATCCAAAATAAGCCAAAATGATGAAATTATGGTGTAGGAGGGCCTCATTGAGTCCTCAAGGTGCCATAATGAGAGTGAGGGCTCAAGGGGTTGACACCTTGATCTCTAAGCAAAACATCATGTGGTGCTCCCAGTGGCTCTGGGGCACAAATATTGGTCTCATGGGTCTCTTGATGAAAAATAAGCCTGTAGATTGCTCCGAATGAGGGCACAGAAGATGGTGCTTTCCCTCCCATGTCTCAAGGATGAGACAAACCTCCTTTGAGCCTCAGATCAACTGCCAAATCCTGTATATACTGCTACGATGACTGGGGGCACTGTTGGTCCAAATGCATCATGTCAAATATAATGTGGGGCAATGAACAAGTTGTTGAAGGCATAGTTTTAAAATTTCGCTGATTCGAAACGGAAACGACCGATTTGATCCGTTTCAATGCCCAGAATTGTGACTCGATGGAGGAAACGGTTCGGGAGGTCGAGTCAGCCATGACTCGGCCAACTCGGCCGTTTCCATATTGACTCGACTGAGTCATAACCTGCGGCCCGTAACCCCATCAAAACAGCGATTTGTCATTTTTTTAATGAAATTTTTAAGTGTTTGCTGATTGGATTTGGACTCCAAGGTGTTTTCTAAATTAGTTAAATGCTATTTGGGGTCCATTCCCTCTCCTCGTATTGATATGCTATTCAAATTTCATGGTAATGTTAAATTCTTAAAGTAAAAGTGACTTTCATCCTTTTACTTAAATTTTTAACATTACCATGAAATGACTCAGGATGTTTGAGAGTGGTTTCGGCCTCATTGGATTTCATATGGAGAAAGTAGAATTTTAGATTTCATTCAAAATCCAGCAGACTTATCAGTTTTTCAGGATTTCAGGATTGGAGGATTGCAATGTTTCCATTGAATCTTGTCATGTATTAGGGTATGGAACTCGTATTTAATCAAGAGCACCAATCCCTCTATGTACCTTGATGTTAGTGACATTGGTTGTCGAACTCCTCTGGGATTCGCTCCCAAACTAGGAGCTTCTGAAAATGTCGCTCCCGCTCCCATTTTCGTTCTTGCTCCCCACTTTCGCTCCTGCTCCCAAGTAACACTGAGCCAAATGATGTTGGCAACTCTAGCAGTAGCTAGTAGTACTAGTCACAGACTTTTGTTGTAGGGGCCATTTATAGCCTCCTTGGTTATGTGTTTTTGTTTTGATCTTATATCATCATCGTGTATGTATTGGACAATGCACTGGGTGCCATTTTGATATAATGGATATATTCATAAGCCTACTTTGATCATATGTTGTCTTCTATCTATATTCTAATGCTGTGTGTTTGGAAACATGAATGAAAATCTTTAAAATTATGTGTTTTTATAAAAAATAAATATTTAATGTATTTTTTACAACGACCGAGCCATTGAAATCGAGTCGGCCGAGTCGATACCGAGTCAGAATCGGAGTCGACCCTCGACCGAGTCGGAGTCAGAGTCAGAGTTTTAAAACATTGAAATAAACACTACTGCAGATATCACATCGTAATACAGAAACAAAAATATGCACACGTTGACATAGTTTTTTTGGACTAATGTCCCCGAAAAAACCCAAT
Source organism: Pinus taeda (assembly GCA_000404065.3). NCBI lineage: Eukaryota > Viridiplantae > Streptophyta > Pinopsida > Pinales > Pinaceae > Pinus > Pinus taeda. The sequence continues at coordinate 11,291 of APFE031188778.1, forward strand.
GTGGGAACACTGGTGCAACAAGTGAGGATTTTATTATTCAACAATTTTCTTGTACAACAGGATGCCAAACTGGCTTACCCACAGATAGACAAACTTCCAGCACTTTCCTAAACCCAACGTAAGCCCTACTGACCTCTGCTACAACCTGAAACCCTCTGCGTCAGCCTACTAAGGCTTTGCGCAGCCTCTCTGGGCTTCTGCGTCACTCCTGCAGCCTCTGCGTGGATGATGCAGGCCCTTTTGGCTCTGCACAGTCTCTATTGCCTCTACGTGGCTTCCTCTAGTTCTGCGTCTGCCTCTTCTGCGCTGATCTCCCGTCCCTATGTTCCGTACTTGCTACCTCCTCACTACTCTCCAAACCACTAGTTCAATTTCTCAGCAAACCCCGCTCCACAAATTGAACTGACTGGTCTCCCTCAGTGTGTCCTCCAAGTGCCCCTCAAGCCTCCTCTTATACTTTTTCTGTTGACATCTCAACAGATGAGATTAAGTCCCTAATCAATGGCTGAGATTAGATCAGGCTTGATCTATGTCTTTTGGACCATTCTAACACAGATTCATATTAATACACATTAATATTTTATTTTCCCTAAGTTTAGACTTAGGGACTCCATTAAATATTAATTATTTTAATATCTTCTGATCTGTTTAGAGTCTACCCAAACCCTTTCTGGGTATTGGAGATCTCATGCGCCCCAACCTCTCCACCAAATTTCGTGGCTAGAGCACATCTGATGCTACCCCAAATCAACAAATATGTGTTTTGCAGCTATCCAATAATCATTCTCAGTTCTATTTGAAATTGATTGAGAATGTTTACTGCAAAACATATATATGGTTGAGTATTTACGAGATACATCAGAGATCCTACTAGTTGTCTATACTTGGTAGGATTTACTAGACTAGATTCAGAGTTTCTTAACACCTTCAAGTTTGTGATCATCGGAGTAGTCATGGGTTTGCATTCCATCATATCAAATTTCTTTAGTAATTTGATCACATACTTTTCTTGTCCCAAGTAGATTTCATTTGGCTCTTGCCAAACTTCTAGACCCAAAGAGTAGTGCATGAGTCCTAAATCCTTCATGTCAAATTTGGATGTTAGTAATTTCTTACATTCTTGAATTATTTCTTCGATCCCAGTGATTAGAAGATCGTCTACATATAGAAGTATGATGACAAGTTCATCATTTTCTATTTTGATGTAAAGGTTTGGATCAGCTGTACTTTTCTTGAAACCCAACTTTTGCAAGTAAGCATCCATTCTAGCATACCATGCCCTAGGAGTTTGCTTGAGGCCATGGAGTGCTTTCTTTAATTTGCAAACGTGAGTTTCCCTTTCCTTTACTTCATATCCTAATGGTTCTTCGATGTTGACTTCTTCATCTATGGTGCCATTCAAAAATGTTGTTTTGACATCCATTTGATGTACCTTCCATTTCATGGATGCTGCCAGAGATATCAGAGATCGGATTGTGGTGTACCTTGTTGTCGGAGCAAAGGTTTCTTCCTAGTCAATGCCTTCTTCCTGAGAGAAGCCTCTAGCCACAAATCTTGCCTTGAGTTTGTCAATGCCTCCATCGGTAGCGTGCTTGATTTTATATAACCATTTAGAGGCTACCACTGACTTGTCATCTGGTCTTGGGACTATTTCCCAAACTCCATTCTTCGTGATAGATTGGTATTCCTCATTCATTGCATCTTTCCATTCTTGATGTTTGGTTGCTTCTTCAAATATAGAAGTTTCTTCTTCAATGAGCTTTGATATGTATGTTGCATATCTTGAGTATCTTTTTGGTTTTTTGGTTTTTTGGTTCCTTGCTTTCAGACATAGACCCTCTATACCTGATAACGTCAAGCAATGGCAGGTATTTGAGGACAATGAGAAGATCAAAGGATTTACAAAAGTAGTTGGTGAGTTCACTAGCTCAACTATTGATCAAGGAGAGGAAAAAGAGGCAAATCAAGAACCAACTTCGTGGGAAGACGCAGTGGCTTGACAGAAAATTCTACAACTGGAAGGGAATATTATTCCTCGTGGGCTAGTCCCACTAGAAAGATTATTTAATAAGAATGATGTAGCCTCCAAACCAATGGCTCTAGAGATGGAAGAACAAGTAGAAAATTGCAATATCGGCTCAGAAGATGAACCCCAGATGGTCAGACTATCAAAAGGAATCCCCTCACAATATAAACAAAGGTTTTTAAATCTCTTCAAAATCTATAAGGATGTTTTTGCTTGGTCTTATGAGGATTTAAAAGCATTTGATACTAACATCATGCAGCATAAGATTCCTTTAAAGAGTGGAATAAAACCATGCAAGCAGAAACTCAAGCAGATTAATCCACTCTTACTCCCCTCTATTGAAAAAGAAGTGAGGAAACTTCTGTAGGCTAAAATCATAGTGCCTTTAAGGTACTCAGAGTAGGTGGCCAACCTAGTCCTAGTTCGAAAAAAGAATGGAGAAATAAGGTTATGTGTAGATTTTCGTAACCTTAACAAGGCATCTTTGAAAGACAATTAGCCACTGCCCAAGACGGATTACATATTACAGAAGGTGGTTGGATCAGTTAAAATGTCCATGATGGATGGGTTCTCTGGTTACAACCAAGTGGCAATCCACCTTGATGATCAGAAGAAAACTGCTTTCACCACCCCTTGGGGAACTTTCATGTATGCTCGCATTCCTTTCAGTCTTATTAATGCAGGGGCCACCTTTAAGAGGGTTATGGATATAGCTTTTGTAGGAGAGCAAGACAAGTTCGTAGTGGTATATTTGGATGATATCACGGTCTTCTCTAAGACTGATGAAGAACACATCCTCCACTTGAAGCTCATCTTTGAGAAATGCAGGAGGTATGGGTTATCTTTAAATCCCAAGAAGTCTTAGTTTGCCTTGAGTGAGGATAAGCTACTAGGACACATAGTAGCACAAGAAGGAGTGAAAATTGATCCTAAGCGAGTCGAAGCTATCAATCACATTCCTCTACCCAGAAATAAGAAAGAGGTCCAAGTCTTTTTGGGAAGAATCAATTTCTTGAGAAGGTTCATACCCAACTATGCAGAAATAGTGAAGGGTATTATAGATATGCTAAAAAAGGAAAATGAAGTCAAATGGAGCCCTACTTCTCAAGATTCTTTTACTATAATTAAAGAAGCTTTTGGTGAAGCACCGGTACTAGTCAGTGCTAACTACTCAACACTTTTCTATATCTTTTCTTTTGCTTCTCTGCATACTATTACCACAATCCTGCTACAGATGAATAAAGACGGTTATGAACAGCCCATTGCCTTCTTCAGCCAAGTCCTGAGGGATGTTCAGCTGAAATATAACATCTTGGAGAAACAAGCCTATGCTCTGTTCAAAGCTTTGAAGGCATTGCGAGTGTATGTGCTACAGTCAGAAATCACAGCATTTGTCCCAACAACAGCAGTCAAGGACATCCTTGTGCAAGGAGACAGTGAAGAAAAAAGGGGTAGGTCGACAGCAAAGATACAGGAATATGAGTTAGACATAAAGCCTACAAAGCTCATAAAAGGCCAGGGGTTGGCCAAGATTGTTAAGATATGGTATGTTCTATGCTTATAACAGTTTCCTTCTTTTTCTTATTATATTCCACTGATTAGCAATCACATGTACATAAAGTAAAGTGCAAATAGAACATTAAACGATCAACAGAAAACAAGCCAAAACAAGAGACACAAGATGTGGCGGCTAGCCAGGGACAAACCCCACAATGTGTGGGGAAACCCTTTGATCAAATCTTCTTTTATCTTCAATAATTCAGCAGAGAGAAATAATACAATGAATCTGATTCATATCAGCAGTAGCAAACCCTAGATCAGCAGCATCAGCATTAGCGGCTTCATTATCAAACGAGGGCAGACGATATCTCACAAACCGACCGTCGGATTGACTTCATTCCACCACCAAAAGTTTCGGCTTCTAGAGGAGGTTCAGATGAACCTACAGCGCAGTTCAGATGAGGAGATCTTCTAGGCCACGCAGGTCAATCTTTACTTCTGCAGTTGCAGCTTCAGTTTCAGCAGTTTCCAGCTTCAAACTATGGCAGTTGATATCTTGTAAACAGTTCATCGGATTGACTTCATTCCACCACCAGAAGTTGTGGCTTTCAGAGGAGGTTCATATGAATCTATATCACAGTTCCAAAGAGGAGATATTCTAGGCCTCACAAGTCAATCTTTACTTCTGCAGTTGCAGCTTTAGTTTCAGCAGTTTCCGGCTTCAAACTAGGGCAGTCGATATCTTGCAAACCGTTCATCGGATTGACTTCATTCCACCATCAGAAGTTGCGGCTTTCAGAGGAGGTTCAGATGAACGTACAGCGTAGTCCAAAGAGGAGATCTTCTAGGCCTCCCAAGTCAATCTTTACTTCTGCAGTTGCAGCTTTAGTTTCAGCAGTTTCCGGCTTCAAACTAGGGCAGTCGATATCTTGCAAACCGTTCATCGGATTGACTTCATTCCACCATCAGAAGTTGCGGCTTTCAGAGGAGGTTCAGATGAACGTACAGCGTAGTTCCAAAGAGGAAATATTCTAGGCCTCGCAAGTCAATCTTTACTTCTGCAGTTGCAGCTTCAAATTCAGCAGCTTCCGGCTTCACGTGTGAGATAGAGACCCATTTCAGTGCAGTAGAGAAGAGACTCATATCTGCACAGTAGAGAGAGAGAGATGTGATGAGATGAGTGAGTCCAAATGAGGAAAAGTCCTCTTATATTTATACACAATTTTGGTGGGTGAATAGATGCGACTGTTGGGCTTCTGAGCCTACATGAGTTGTAGGTCAGCTTGATAATAATTTCATAATCAAAATAAATTCATATCTCCATGAATACTTATCGGAATCGGATGATCTTTATATCAATCCTGCACCTCTCGACAAGAGGAATCTAATAAAAATATTATCAGCCATGAATAAGATGATCCACATGAAGTTTTTCCCTGGTTGCAAATTTTAACACTCCCTCTCAACCATGGAGAACTTCATCTACAATCTGTTTATCAGTCGTTACTATTCATCCATCAAATGCACTGCCCTGCATAACCTGATCCTTGCCCTGCTCTGCTCAATTTTGCCTGATATGCTTTGAATTGTTCTGCCCTGTACTGATCTGTACTGTTTTGCTCTATTTTGCTCTGCTCTTGCATTGTTATGTTCTGCTCTGCTTTTGTCCGAATTATGAAGAAGAAGAAATGGTCGAGGATGTATCATACTGACTCAAAGTCAGTCTCAGAGTATGTATCACTAGTCCCAGACCAGTATCAACCAACCCGAAGTCAGCGTCATAGTGAGTACAACTCCACTGGTCCTAAACCAGTATCATCCTCCACTGACTCAAAGTCAGTCTCAGAGTGCATACCACTGGTCCCAGACCAGTCTCAGCCGACCCGCAGTCAGCTTCATAGTAAGTACCACTCCTACCACTGGTCCCAGACCAGTATCGCTGTCTCAGAGAGTGTACCACTGGTCCCAAACCAGTCTCAACCGACCCGAAGTCAGCGTCATAGTATGTACCACTCTCACTGGTCCCAGACCAGTATTGCACTGACACAAAGTCAATCTCGGAGTATGTACCACTGGTACCAAACCAGTCTCAACTGACCCGAAGTCAGCATCATAGTATGGTACAACTCCTACCACTGGTCCCAGACCAGTATCATTGATCCCAGATCAATAGAGGTCATCCTAGCGTAGGGAGTACGGTAGATACAACGATGCGTCCATCGGTACTACTATGGTCCCTAACTTCATTTCCCTACTCATTGATCAGATGAGAGGTACTTCCCATGAGTCCCAGATTGCATGGGTAGGATGCCTCGACAGGAGAACTAATCAATCCTGTCCTCACAGGAGAACACATCAAGCCTGCATCAATCAGAGTGCGTACCACTGGTCCCAGACCAGTCTCAGTTGACCCGAAGTCAGCTTCATAGTAAGTACCACTCCTACCACTGGTCCCAGACCAGTATCGCAGTTTCAGAGAGTGTACCACTAGTCCCAGACCAGTCTCAACCGACCCAAAGTCAGCGTCATAGTATGTACCACTCTCACTGGTCGCAGACCAGTACTGCACTGACACGAAGTCAGTCTCGGAGTATGTACCACTGGTCCCAGACCAGTCTCAACCGACCCAAAGTCAGCGTCATAGTATGGTACAACTCCTACTACAATTGCCATGGAGAACACATCAATCCAGGCTGCCATGGAGAACACATTAATCCAGGCCTCACAGGAGAACTAATCATCCTGCTACACAAGAGAGCGAATCATCCTGTTCCACAAGAGAGGGAATCATCTTGTTCCACAAGAGAGCGAATCATCTTGTTCCAGTGCGCACCAACCAGGGGAGGGTGAGTCACCCTGTGGTCGTATGTTGCTCCAGTAATAACCGCAAGCCCTCAGAGCTCCCAAAGCTCAATGAATGCAACATGCAGGACCCTTGTACAAGGGTTTCTTGCCGACTCCAAGTCGTTTGGGAAAATCACAGGTTAGATCTTTCCTCGGGGCTTTGACAAGGTGTATCAACATGTACATCATCTTAATATGATGGAGCCTCCTTGCTCATCAACTTACCATATCCCAGATGATGTCTATCTACTGGAGCAATCGACGAATATGGGATTCCTCAATAATCGAATCCCACCTCTGGTTGTTATAGAGAATCACAGTGGTATCCAATGTAAATCCAAACAGCTCACTGAAGAGGTTTCGCAACCAGACTGCCTCACACGAGGTCATGCTAGCAATAGTATGTCCTACTTCAGCTGTGCTCAAAAACCACTGACTTTTGCTTCCTGCTCATCCAGGATACGGAAGCAGATCCCAAGGTGAAACAACACCTGGAAGTGCTCTTACGGTCCACCACACTGCCTGCCTAATTAGCATCAGTATATCCAAGTGGTCTCACATCTCCGACAGTGTATCTTAATCCATGAGAGATTGTGTCTTGAAGACATCTCAGAAGATTCCTGGCATCAATACAGTGAGGCTCAACCAAATATGAGCTCACACTGCTAATTGCAAAACATATGTTCGAACGGAGGTTCACCAAGAACATCAATGCAAATGAGTTTTTAAAACTCAGAGGCATTTCCCAAGTCTGGTCCAACATCACTACCATATAACTTCTAAAAGTTAATATCCTCGAGGTAGTCACAGCCTTGCAGTCCATCATACTGAATCTTTCCAATATCTTTACCACATATTTTCCTTGAGGTAAGAAAATTTCCCTTGGCTTCTGCCACACTTTAAGTCCTTGGTCCTTCATTTCAAATTCAGAAGCCATCTCCCTCTTACA
>APFE031188778.1:18629-72276 GCA_000404065.3 Pinus taeda
CGGCTACATAGATTCTATAGCCTTTAGTATTTTCACCATAGCCCATGAAAATTCCCTTCTTTCCAGATGCACCCAATTGATTTCTTTTCTCTTTCGGCACATGAATATATACAGGGCTTCCAAAAATTCTAAAATGAGAAACATCAAGTTTCTTACCAGTGAACTTTTCTTCAGGAGTCTTCGAACCCAATGCTTGATGAGGGCATTGATTTGTACATATACGGTAGTGTTTGTAGTTTTAGCCCATAGAAACTTCGGAAGTCTTTGATCATGTAACATGGCCCAGACAGCTTCCATCATCGTGTGGTTCTCCCTTCCCGCCACACCATTCTGCTTGGGAGTATGTGGTGTAGTAGTCTCCCTCTTAATGCCAGCCTCAGATATGCCTGAGTGAACCAACTGTAATACATCGGAGGTCTTGCTTTGGCTTGAGGGGAATGGTCCCCTTTTGAGCTTTCCTTCGACACATCCCAGACATACACCTTCTTCCTCTACTCAGAATTCGGGCATCCCTGTCACCATTTGTCTTACACCGAGTATAGCTTTATAATGAAGGGGGGTAAACCTCTAATGCCAAAGTTCGGACTGAAGAGATGTGTCATAAGACATGACACCTAACAGACTTCCATTGACCTGATATAATGAATCAACACTAAACCCAAGAGTAAAGGTATCTTTAACATTATTTTTCCATATACATACCTTTCCATTACTTAAGGTTACCTTGTAGCCTTTGTCTTCCATTGTCAAGATGGACACTAGGTTCTTTTTGAGATCAAGTACATTCAGACTTTCTAGCCTTCTTGAATGGTGTCCTCTTCCTCGATCCCTAGATCTCCTTGATCTTCAAGGTTTAGATTGACAAACATCTTCCATCTGTGATAGTCAGCTTCTCACAGAGCTTGTCTTCAACAGGAAAGAGTGTTGAGGACCCCATAGTTCTTTTAGGATAGCCTTACCAATCTTCTCTTTGATGATTGCCCGTGCTCTTGCTTGGGCTTTGTCTTGACCTGAGCTCTCATACCATGTTAAGTTATGGTATGTTCTATGCTTATAACATTTTACTTCTTTTTCTTATTGTATTCCACCGATTAGCAATCACAAGTACATAAAGTAAAGTGTAGATAGAACATTAAACGATCGACATAAAACAAGCCAAGACAAGAGACACAAGATGTGGCAGCTAGCTGGGGACAAACCCCACAATGTGTGGGGAAACCCTTTGATCAAATCTTCTTTTATCTTCAATAATTTAGTAAAGAGAAACAGTACAATGAATCTGATTCATATCAGCAGTATCAAACCCTAGATCAGCAGCATCAACATTAGCGGCTTCATTATCAAACTAAGGCAGACGATATCTCACAAACCGACTGTCGGATTGACTTCATTCAACCACCAAAAGTTTCAGATTCCAGAGGAAGTTCAGATGAACCTACAACGTAGTTCAGATGAGGAGATATTCTAGGCCATGCAGGTCAATCTTTACTTCTGCAGTTGCAGCTTCAGTTTCAGCAGTTTCCGGCTTCAAACTAGGGCAGTCGATATCTTGCAAACCATTCATCGGATTGAATTCATTCCACCACCAGAAGTTGCGACTTTCAGAGGAGGTTTAGATGAACCTATAGCATAGTTCCAAAGAGGATATATTCTAGGCCTCGCAATTCAATCTTTACTTTTGGAGTTGCAGCTTCAGTTTCAGCAGTTTCCGGCTTCAAACTAGGACAGTCGATATCTTGCAAACCATTCATCGGATTGACTTCATTCCACCACCAGAAGTTGCAGCTTTTAGAGTAGGTTCCGATGAACCTACAGCACAGTTCCAAAGAGGAGATCTTCTAGGTCTCACAAGTCAATATTTACTTCTGTAGTTGCAGCTTCAGTTTCAACAGTTTCTGGCTTCAAACTAGGGCAGTTGATATCTTGCAAACCGTTGATCGGATTGACTTCATTCCACCACCAGAAGTTGCAGCTTTTAGAGGAGGTTCAGATGAACCTACAGGGCAGTTCCAAAGAGGAGATCTTCTAGGCCTCTCAAGTAAATATTTACTTCTGCAGTTGCAGCTTCAAATTCAGCAACTTCCGGCTTCACATGTGTGAGAGAGAGAGACCCATTTTAGTGCAGTAGAGAAGAGACTCATATGTGCACAGTAGAGAGAGAAAGATGTGATGAGATGAGTGAGTCCAAATGAGGAAAAGTCCTCTTATATTTATACACAACGTTGGTGGGTGAATAGATGCGACTGTTGGGCTTTTGAGCCTACATGAGTTGTAGGTCGGCTTGATAATAATTCCATAATCAAAATAAATTCATATCTCCATGAATACTTATCGGAATCGGAATGATATTTATATCATCCTACACCTCTCGATGAGAGGAATCTAATAAAAATATTATCAGCCATGAATAAGATGACCCACATGAATTTTTTCCCTGGTTTCCAATTTTAACAAGGGGCAGTGTCTGCTATAGGCAGGACAACAGAAGCTATAGGAGCACAAGAAAGATTCACAAGAGGAAGCCACCACCTGAAAGACTATTGGAAAATTCCTACAAGAGCTCCAAGAACCTATCCCACAACCTAGCTTGAGCTCCTACTACAAATTCATTGAAGGAGGAAGGATTATCCCTAAAAAAATTGCAATCCCACTCCTTTATGAGCTAGAAATAGAGAGAGATAGAACCCATAGGTGGATGAAAATTTCTAAATCTAATAAGGTATAGGATGTAGGCCTCATGGAATAAAAGGTCATTGAAATGCACAAAGAGTTAAGTGATTTAAGAATGAGAGAGTCTATGATGAAGGATAAACTATAGGCATAAAACATGAGGTTGAAAGAGAAGTTGTAGGAGAAAGAAACATAACTTACCACCATGGAAATTATCTCCATGGAAGCACGAAAATGTAGAAAAACATCAAAGTCTTATGCCCTTTTTATCAAAGAATATTGGCTGCAGTTCAAAATCAAAACTTTGGCGCAATATAGATCTCTACTTTTTTAGGACTATAGGGAGTTCATTGAATTTTGCGACCAAACTAACTTGGAAGACAAAGCAAAATTGGATGAATTTTACATGCACAACCTCACTTTGAAAAATATGAATTTTTGGGATCCCAAATCAAGATTGGGAGATATGTAACTGATGGCTTTAGAATCCTGGATGGATCATGAGGAGACAAGAGACGAGGAGGTGAAAAGGGTAACTGTAAAGGAGGAAAAGGAGCCATTGTATATCAGGGCAGAGCTAGTGAGCCCAAAGGATGTCATTAGAAATCATGGCCTCATCTCCAATGATGCTGCTTTAGCACCCAAGTACATTACTACCCAAGATCAATCCATTCTACACTTTGAAGACACATTCAAGAGGTTGGGAACATAAAGTATGCAAGATTTCTAGAGGAGATGGCAAGCTTTACCCCACAGTCTACAAATCAGAGAATATCACTCTCCTAAAAGGCTAAGAAATTCCTTACAGAGAACACCATTGGACAAGAGGATCATGCAGAGGATGAAAATTAGGTGGTTATGACTCAAGCTTAGTCCACCCTTGCTACTAGGCTTACAATAAGGAAGAGATGAATCAGGAGAGTAGGGAGTGGACAAAGATAGAGAGGAATGCAGGTTTTTACCCCCAAGAGAGCACACCATCTGAGAATCCTTGGGATGTCAGGGAGGCCACCAGGGCCATGAAAGAGCCACACATGGATGACTGAGTTTCTCGTAGGATGAGCAACACCTTCAACAGGGGGATGATGATGAGTTCCATCAGTAGGTACATTTTGAATATCAATATGCCATCCTCTAGCCTTAAAATTATCCTTCTCTTACATTAATTCACATTTTTTGTTATATTATGCTTAGTAAGAGGAATAAAAGGTGTTTTTCATAGTATGTGGACAAAAGTGGTTTAATTTTAGGAAAATGAAGCATTTTTGAGGCTATTACTATGAAAGGGCTTGATGGAGAAAAATATAAGGGAATCTAGAGGGTTTTTCCATCTCCTTAACTCCCTAAGCTTGGGATCATAATATCCTCTCTCACCAATTCGAGTTCATTAGCATCTGAGTGAATCCTAGTCCAAGTGAAGATCAAGAGGGACAAGATCCATGATTTTCGAGATTAAGGAGGGAACCACTCATACTTTCAAGGGAGCTACTTCAACTTCCCTTTTGTATAAATAAATAGAAGAAGAGCTCATTAAGATTCAAAGTTTTTGTTCAGCTAGGTGTAGCTATTGAGCTTCAACCTTGACATTGTTATTTTAAAATTCTATGTGATGTATTAGACCTGCACTTTTTTATAATGAGAAGTTGGATTTTAGGATGCATCTGAGTTAGTTTCAGAGGGTTGAGACCCTTAGGTTTGCACCCAACCCAAAGGCTTTGGTCCCTCTTCTTGTACTTATGTTTCTTCTTGATTCTGAGCAGTTCATAGTTTCTTGCATTTGAGTAGAGATTAATCTATAAAATCCTATGGTTGCAACCCCTACATCACCTCTCTTGTGGGGAGAATGAATGGAAGGGTTCACAACCACAATCCAAAAATATTGTGTTTACAATTGCTTGGAAATAGATTAGTGTTCGAAGTCTTGTTTTACATTTGCTTTCTGTAGCTTAGAAGTTAGTTTCATGACTAGATCAATGGTATTGCATAAATTAGATGTTATTTAAATTCAACTCATCTTTTCCATCATAAGTTATTTCATTTTGTTAATGATAAATGGATCCATGCATGTGATTGATTGTAGGGCTGATTGAACTTTAGGGAAGGGCACCTTTACCACTTCCATCTTGAGCTCCTTCATCTTCTCCTTCCACTTCCAAACTCTATCCCAAAACCTTTTTTTATAAGTCACTATGCCTAGTACACCGACAACACTCATCCTAGTGCAAGACAAGCCTCTAAGAGGTCCTAAGCTTGGCTAGGGGCTCAAACCAACCTCCCTCCATTTGCTTCGACTTCCATCCACCTCTCCATACTCTCAAGACATCATTGTCACCTTCAAAAACCACTCGGACGCCCTCCTATAGCATTACAGGCCTTCATGTAGCATTACAAGCCTTCTGTAGAAAACTTGTAGCAACATTTTCCTTCATCAATTTTGATCCCCATTGCAACTTTGACTTAATCTAGACACATAATGACCCCAAACTGTGATTTTATGATCAGGGAAAGCTCTTAGGCCACTCCAACCATTCCTTTTCTTCAATGCAAAAATAGACTAGAGTTAGTTTCTTTATCATGCAAGTAAGTTACTAATTTATAGGCAAGTGTGAACTAGGTATATGGTACATGAAATTACGATTGGTAGTTTGATGAATTATGCAAGATAAATTAGCTTCCTTTGTGCAAGCAGATGTGGTAATTTGATGAATTCTGCAAGATAACATAATGTCCTTTCTACAAGTAGATTAGCCTTTGTCCTTTCATGAATTTATTAGTTAGAATTTACAAGTTGAGTCAACAACATTTCTATTTTCATAGCTAGAAGCAATTACAAATTGTACCTTTATAAGAAATATTTCATTCTAATTCAGTAGGAGCAAGGGTCTCTGATCACTTTTGATCTAATGTCATAACCAAGGGTGGCATGAGTGGAATCCTATATATTGTGCATATAGAATTATCACATCGAAGTTTGTATGAACCCCAGGTTTATAATTTGAGTTGAGGAGCACTTGGGAGTTGAAAAATTCTTGGTGCAAAACCAAGGTTCACCACGCTTGTCCCAACCAAAGGCTCCAAGAACTAGTATCTCAACCCAAATTGTTCTAGGGCTTCTAGGGCATTTTTTCCTACCCAAAACGATAGGGAACATGAACACTAATCTGAAAAAACAATGGGAAACCCACAACACCATGGCTATCTAGGAAACGACAAGGCAAGGTTAAAACCATTGTCAATCCAGGAAAATATACATGCTAATGGCAACACGTAACCAGAGAATCACATGCATATACCATGCATCCATAAATCAACAAGGAAATCACACATGCAACCTATTATTGTAACACCCTCCTCCCACATCTACCCAAGCAACCAACCAACTGGGGTAAACATGCGACAAGAGGCCACTATGATATGATTGAACCTCCTAAGTCATGTTAAGGAAGTGGAAATGACATAAACACACCATACATACATTCAAAATCAGCATTAGGACCCTCATAAACCAATCTGACCTTTCTGCCAACTAACCCCTGGGTCCCACTAATATTTTGGACTACTTGACCTCTGGACGCTCTCATGCTATGGGCATGCCAATATCCAGGTACCCTTGGATGCTCTCATAGGCCATCAAGCCAATATCCTGGGACTCGTTTTTTCAGTGCTGTGCCAACGTCCCCGAGATTAGAGCCACTTTTTCAGGCCCAGAGCGCAGGTCACTGCCAAGAATTGAATCACATGTTCAAAATAGTAAAATAACAAGGAAATGACGATGTAAATTCAATCACTTGAATGAGACCTTGACTGGCCCCTTCTAGCCATGATAGTAATTTCGTCAAACATATCACGCATATGTAATATACAAGTGTAAATAACAGATCTGAGCATAAGGGTCTTATACTTAGCTGAGAATCACTAAGTAGCATTGATGCCTCAACACATCAACTGCCATTTCATCCATTAGGTCATAGATACATTGATCATTCATTTACAGGTAGAACCAACATAATAGAAACAGAAATACCAATGAAATCACAACCATATAAACCACATATAATCCAATATAATACTCATAGAAATACAAGGAGAAATAACCTCATATTTATGATGCAAAATTCAAACCCAGGAGGGGATTTCCACGTTCCACCCGACCATAGAATGGATGAGCCAAATCTCTCTTCACCCATTCACCCCCGTGCCATATTCCAAGCATGAATGCGGGATATCATAAAACACATCAATCCAAAACCATCCAAGGCTTCCAGAGGCCATACCCATCAAATAGTGATTCCACCTCACGGTCAGACATCACAAAACCATCATTAGATCGGTCTCTATCGAAGACTTCTAGGGTTCTAGAGTGTTTATCCAAACATGGCTCCAAGACTAGTAACTCAACCCACAACTTTTATTGGGCTCCAGAGATTTTGTCCAACCAAGGCTCCAAGACTAGTAACTCAACCCACCAAGGGCTCCCAAGTGTTTATCGAACCATGGTTACGCGACTAGTAAATCAACCTAAGCTATTACAAGGCTCCATAGCGTTTGTCCAAATAAGGCTCCAGGACTAATAAATCAACCCAAGCTAAGGAAACATGAGAACCAACCAAAAAAAAACAATGAAAATAATCCCACAATCTCCATGGCTATCCAAGGAATGACAAGGCTAGGCAAATCACTTTCAATCCCGACCATCCTCCATGCTAATGATAGATCACAATCAACAAACCACATGCATATGCCATGCATGCCAAAACTAATGAGGAAAACATACATGAAACTCGGTACCTGCAAGAAAATCCCGTTGTAGTTGTTGATCCTGATGCCCTCTTTCACTTTCCTACTCTTCCTTTTCCTTCTTTCTCCAAAATACAAGTATGCCACACCCTCCAAGAGTGCTCTAAGAACACTCTTAAGTCTCTACGAGTATGAGAGAGAGAGAGATAATAATGAGAGAGCTCCAAAAATGAATTGAAAAAAGGTTACTAACTGACTCTCAGAAGCCTTTTTATGAATGAGGCCTCTATTTTCTTCATTTCCCATTATTTTCCTTCAATTTCCTCCTCACATGCAACCTGTGACCTTTCACTTCCCTTTTCTCCCAATTTCCATTATTTTCATTAAAAAATGTGCCAAAAATGCCAGTTTTCCTTTCCAAAGCCTTAGCCATTGCCTTTGCCAATTTCCTTAGCCATTAATCAATCCCGAGTGATCCCAATCACTAGGTTTTTGCCCAACATTTAGCTTGGAATAAGTGCCCCATCTATCATGTTATTATTTTGCCATTATTAACTTTTATTACATGGAATTTTCACCAGGGATATTACATAACCCTCCCCCTTGGGGGAACACCATCCTCTATGTTCAACAACACCTATAACCAAAAACCGTTGTAAGCAAAAATATACTGCCGATGGAGATTTATAAATTAGCTCAATTCATTATTTACAATGATTAACCTTCTGTTAGTGTCAGTCTTTGCAGCCTTCCTCCAGTGATCAAACATGCTCTTACAAAGTGATTTTAAGGTGTCAAGGTCAAATTTTGTCATTTCAGTGAGTCTTCAAGCAAAATTTGGTCACTAGGCATTAGGTCTAGGGTTTTATTTTACCCTTTTCAAAGTTGTCCAAATGACGTTCCATGTCACCATGCAACTGATTGTACCATCATTCAAAGGGTTGTCATCATCATGTCAAGTTCCATTGGGTCATTTTGCACCTTGTTCATGCTTCAATTACGCCTAGGCAAGGTTCATTTCCCTCTCCTAGGGTTTTGAAGCTAATTTCTCTTGGATGATCAAATCATCAGAAAAAATTGTATCCTGATGTTCATACACCTTCCCCTATCCATAATATACCTTATTAAACACTTCCCATCACTAAAATCCCCCAAATTCCTCATTTTCGCACAAACCCTAGTTTCTTGCTACAACTTGGCAATTTTTTAGGCTAGGCCTGTGTTTTTCCTTTTTGGACCCCTTCCCCTCACTCAATTTCTGAAATTCCACTTTCCCCTACTTTCTAACATCCCTCCACACTTCCCAAAATTTTCTCAAGAATTTAGAAGCCCCCTATCCCCTTCATTTCGCTTCATTTCGACAAATCCCTTGTCCCACACATCAGGATAGGTTTCACTCAAATGATGTTTCTGAGCAATCAAAGACGAATTTGGAAAATAGAAAGAGTTTTTTGTCCAAAACAGACCAAGGAAGAAAAACCTCCTTCACTTTTTACACAGGTGTCATGGTTTTAGCGAAATGTCAAAAATACAATCACCTTGGGAGAATTGATACACCTCTGAAGTGACCTTGGGAAAATCAAGTTTGCTCCTAGCTTGGTTGGCCAAATGACTTGCTTGATGAGTCATATGATAATTAAACACAAATATATTTCCAATGAGTTATCATGAGCTCAATTTGGAGTTGAGGAAGGCATTCAAAAGTTGACTGCAACAACACTCTGCCTTGAGGCAGCCTCATCTGGCACATTTTGACCAATCTTGGGAGATTTGATTTTTGACAGGGCAAATGAAATCCAAATTTAAAAATTCTAGTTTTTTTGGAAATTATACTCAAAGGCCTTTCCAACGAGCTATCCTACACCCAATTTAGACACCGAGAAGGCCTCCAAAAGGCTCCTGTAAAAAGGCGCAACACATATAGCTTTGGGCGCGACACTTAGGATTGGGAGGTCCTAATCACAAAAAGTTTACATTTTTGGATTCAGCATGAAAAATCATGACTGATGGTACATGGCCAAGAAATTTGTAGCATTTTTGGGGCATTTTTGGTCACTTGACAAATTTTTGGGCACAAAATAGGGATTTTCTCTGCTTAGGATTGGGAGCTCCAAATTGGAAATGGCTTGCATTTTTGGATTTAGCATGCAAAATCACGACTACTGGTGCATGGAAAATAAATTTGGGCATGATTTGAGTCTCCAGGAGGTCAAAAACACTAAAAACAATGACCTCTCTGCCCCTATTTTGACACACAGGAAGCAGTCTTGGGAGAATGAAGTTTTGGAGGGGCAAATGAGCACCAAATTCAGAAATTCCACTTGGGTTGGAAAGTAGACAGGCCAGGCTTTCCAAAAACCACACTTGGGCACAATTTGGACTCCTGCAGGTACCTCAAAACATCCTCCAAATTGGCGCGGTGCATATAGAGAAAAAGGCCAAATTCACCTCCGTTTCGCGAAATTTCGATTCGCGACTTTCTCCAAATGGGCCCGCTCATCTACACTTCACTTTTTTCGGCAACTAAGGAAAATTTTAAAAAGTTTGGCTTCTATCCAAGTGGAAAAGGAAGGCAAACAATCACCCAAGCCATTTGTCATTTTTTGTAACGCTGCACCTATAGCTAATGGTTGGCTTTCCATCTCCATTTTGTAATGATTTGAGAAACTCCCCAACTCTTGGTCATTCTATTTCCTCATGGCATAGTCTATTTATTGTATGCAAACCATTTGCAAAGGGTTGACTTGTAATTTCTAGGAGACTGTGGGAGAGAAACTCAGCTCTTCATTGTATATTTTGACAGAGGATTAATGAAAGGCAACGGCTCTGTTTCATGAGATTCATGTGGTTGTGAGTGTAGAAAATGTGTCTCTTTATGTTTCATATGTATTTCGTTATGTTTCACAGTTCATTTCATCTTCATTTCCAGTGAAATTTTCTTAGTAAGATAAGGTAGAATTCATATTTATTGCTTTTCCTGTGGGAAAGTTTCACGTATGTGTTCTTCTTCTGTTGAAAAGGATTCAGGTGTTTATGCCCTTTTCACCCTCCTAAACACTCTCTCCATTCCACATTACTTCAAATTTAATTGCTAGACTTTCCGCCTGTCTTGCCTCACGAAGTAATCTGTGCCTTTGTGTTAAATTCTCTGCTCATTGCTGTTCATTGGTCCCATACATCCCAGAAACCCAGTCATTCATAAAAATTTGTTTCTTGTATCCATATTTGTTTACTAGCCTAAAATCAATGTTTCACTGTAAGTCATCTCAGGCCATCTCGTTTATCTATTCACTGAGTGTGACTCGGAGAGAGCCCTCTCCTGTTCTAGTAGGGCTAGCTACCAGACTGAGCGTCGTTTGTGGTTACCCTTAATTTTTCCTTCCTTTAGCCTAAGGCAGATTTAGGTGCTAACACCTGCAAAGAAGCAAACCAACATGAACACATAACAACATAACATCATAATGACATGACACCCACACCGCTTATTGGAGCTTTATAACATAGCTCGTGGTGGTATTTACATCCATATACATATGTACATATACCAAAATCACCAAACATATACCAAAACATATACCAAGACATATACCAAAACACCATACCAAAACTGCTTTGACTCAACTGGAAAAAAAGGAAGGATACATAACCCGCATATGATTTTCCATCTCCATGTAGCTTCATCGGGCCCAAAGTGCTTCCATTGCACCTTAAATTGCTCGATTTCTTGGTTCTGGTGCATGAGCACCTTTTTCTGCAATATACATTGAAGTTCCAACTAGAATTCTTCATCTGGTTCCACTTGCAACACAAACCAATCAATATCATGTGATTTACGCTGAAAAAACTCTCATAATCTTTAACATACTTCATTAGCAATGACACATGGAAAACATCATAGAATTTCACTATCAGAGGTAGTGCAAGTCAATATGCTATTGGCCCAATCCTCTCAATGATACTAAAGGGTCCACAAAACTGTGGTGCCATCTTGACACATGATCAAATCTGTAAGGAGGTCTTCTTTGGTTTGATGCACAAGTACACCTATTCTACAACCTAGAACTCCTTAACAACCAGTTTTGATTTGCATATCTCCTCTGCCTATCTTGTGTTGCTTTTAGATTCTTCTTGATCACGTGCATTTCCTGTTCCATGTTTGTTAACATGTGTGTTGCAATAAACACCTTGTTAACTGGATCACTCCAACTAATAGGAGTATTGCAACTCCACCCATACAAGGCCTCAAATAGACTCATCTTCAAAGATTCCTGATACCCATTGTTGTATGACGAACTATACTAGTGGAATGTACTCTTCCCACTCAATGCTGATGCATCACATACATCCTCAACATGTCCTCCAATATCATATTGACCCTCTCTATCTGTTCATCTGTCTGTGGATGATAAGATATACCAAAGGCAAAATATGTGCCCAAACCTACTAATAGATCCTTCTAAAACTTGGAAATGAAGTTCACATCCCTGTCTGACTCAATATTCTTCAGAACTCCATGAAATATAACCACATCTTGTATGAATACTTGTTTTAGATCACTAGATGAGAATGTAGACTTCATTGGGATGAAGTGTGCAACCTTTGTCAACCTGTTCACAACAACCATGATGGAATCATTCTGTCTCATTTTCCTCGTAAAACCTATGATGAATTCCATGGAAATGACCTCCCATTTCCATTATGGAATCACAATCATCTATAACAATCCACCTAGATGTTTACACTTTGCCTTCACACACTAAGAATCGAAACACCTAGCCACAAACTCTGCTACGTCCTTCTTCAAATTCGGCCAATAATAAAATATCTTCACTACTTCCAGTGTCTTTTGATAACCTGGGTGACTCGAATATGGCTTCGCATGAAACTCTCTCAAGATCACCTTCTTGAGCTCATCACTATCAGACACATATATTCTATCTTTGAATTTGACCAATCCATCCACTATAGGGAAATAGTCCATATCCTGTGCACTTGCACCTGTACCTAGGACTGTACATGTAAATGTACCTATACCTATATATGTACATGTACTACCACCTGTACCTGTACCAGTACCCTGCTGCAACCTCTGCATAATCTCCATATATTTAACATCATGCTGACCTGCCTGCAAGGTTTTATCTAGTAAGTCTGTCCCTTAGGAGTTCATAACTGTTAAATGATTTATTTGTATCCGCCTGCTAAGAGAATTTTCCACATTTTTCTCTTTACCTTTGATATAACTTAATAGGAAATCAAACTCATTGATCGTGGCCAACCATCGAGCCTTCCTACCATTCATATTCGGTTGGTCAAATAGATACCGCAAACCACTGTGATCACTCATCAACATAAACATCTTTCCCAGAAGATAGTGCCTCCACATATTCAACACATGTATAATCAATGCCAGCTCGAGATCATGCATGGGATAGCTCTACTCATGCTCATTTAGTTTTTGTGACTCATAACATACCACCTTTCCATCCTGCATAAGGACTCCACCAAGTCCCTTCTTGCAAGAATTTGCGCATACTACAAACTCTTTGTCTGAATATGAAATCTTTAACACTGGTTCATGCATTAACAACTCAAGTTGTTCAAAGCTAACCTCACACTCCTTTGTCCATTCAAACTTCTTACCTTTCCTCTGCAACGATGTGATATGATAAGAAATCTGTGAGAAGTTCCTGATGAACCTCCTATAACAGCCTGCCAACCCCATAAAAGATCTCACTCTTCCACATTATTAGGAGCTACCCACTCCATGATGGCCCTTATATTTTCTGGATCCACTGCAATGCCCTCCTTGGAGACAACATGCCCCAAGTAGTGTACCTCAGTCTGAAAGAAACTACACTTGCTTAGCTTAGCATATCATTGATGCTCACTCAACAAGCTCAACAC
Source organism: Pinus taeda (assembly GCA_000404065.3). NCBI lineage: Eukaryota > Viridiplantae > Streptophyta > Pinopsida > Pinales > Pinaceae > Pinus > Pinus taeda. The sequence goes on from APFE031188778.1 coordinate 31,944, forward strand.
TGCTATTAAATGATCGACATGTTCTTCCTCATTTTTAGAATATACCAATATGTCATCAATGAACACAATAAGAAATTTATCCAAGTACGAATGTAACAGACTATTAATTAAGCACATAAATGTAGCTGGAGAATTAGTCAAGCCAAGTGGAACTACAACAAACTTATAATGGCCATACCTAGTCTGGAAAGTTGTTTTGTAAATGTCCTCATCTTTGATGTGTACCTAATGATATCCGGATTTGAGATCAATCTTCGAGAACACTGCTGCTCCATTCAACTGATCGAACAAGTCATCAATCCTTGGTAAAGGATACTTTTTCTTGATGGTTACTTTGTTCAACTTCTTGTAGTCAATGCATAATCTAAGAGTACCATATTTATTCTTCACAAACCATATTGGTGCGCCCCATGGTGATACACGTGGCCTAATGCATCCCTTTTCCAATATTTCCTTCAACTGTATCTTCAAATCTATCAACTTAGGTGTGCTCATCCTATAATTATTTTTATGTTGGAACTGCCCCTAGCACCAACTCAATAGAAAAGTGTACCTCCTTGTGGGGCGACAACTCTGTAATTTCCTCAGGAAATACATCCTTGAACTGCTTTAGAACCGGGTACTTTCTCAAAACATCTGCATCCTTAACTTCCTTACCTTTGTCACTAGAAATGTGCACTGTAAATAACTTACACCCTTTCCTGCGGCTATGCTTTGCTTGCATATCTGTCACTATCCTAACTGATGTGGCTTTCTTCTTTCCTTGCAAGACTCTTGGTTCTCCATTATCATCAACACACTCAATAGCTTTGTCATAACAATCCACCTTGATTCTATGAAGATACAACCAATCCCTCCCAACAACATGTTGTATGATCCCAATGGTAATACATTCAAATGTGTTGCGACAGGATTACCATTCAAATAAAATGCACAAGTTCTTACCCAATGGTGAACTCTCTTCTTTGTACCTGTAGCCAACTGCACGAACCAAAATTTTGCATGCAATTCCTTACTCAAACCACACTTATCCATCAATTCAGGACTAACATAGCTATAATTAGATCTAGGGTCAATCAAAATAGAAATAAATTGATCACAAATCTTACCATCCATCTCAATGATAAATTCCTGATGGTTTTCTTGTTTATTATCCAATGCTGCATAAATACGAGGAATGCTCCAACCAACATCCCCAATAGTTTATGCATCTTGTGCATTGTATATCTGAGGCCTACCACCCTGCTATTGTGGACAATCCCTCCTGAGATGATCTCCTCCACAAGTCCAACACCGCAAAGGCTCCTTATTATGCTCCTTAGATCAGTGTCCTTGTCCTCTGTCTGATGCATTGAACCTCTTAGGTGGTGCCACATTCTCTTTATTACCTGAATCCTGTGTCTTACTCGCTTCTTGTCCCATTTTCCTTTGTTCTTGGCATTACATTTCCAATCTGGTTTAGTCTCAAACTTGAGCTTCGATTGTTCGTAGCAATGCTTTAGCTTCTGGATGGCCTCCTCTAATGATCTAGGCTCATCGAACTCAATCCTATATTTGAATGCCATTGGTAACCCATTGGTGAATCCCTGAATCTTGGCCTTGTCCTCCTTGAGGTAAAGAACATACCTCAATAACTCCAAGAACTTGCTAGTGTGATCATAATCTATCATAGATTCCACCTTTAACTCATAGAAGTATTTTCTCTATCATCAAAGTATCTCTTTGACAAATACTTCTTCTTGAATAACCATTCAAACTCACTCCAAGTCAAGTCTTCCTCATGTATACTTCAGACATTCTTCACATCTTCTGACCAAATGTCTGCTTTACCTTTGAGACTAAATGTAGCTAATATAGCTTTCATGTTCTCCGAATAATCATGCAACTTGAAGAAATTATTCATACCAAGCAACCATGCCTCTGCATCCCGTGACTTATTCATCTCTCCATCAAAAGGAGGTGGATTTTATTTCTTAAAATCATCTGGAAAATGCCCTTTATCACTTCTCTTGTATAGATGATAACAATATCGATCATTATGCATGTCATAACCAAAACTAGAATGGTACTTGTGCTATCCCTCCTCCTATCTGGAGTGTCTAACAATTTTCCATCTCTGACTGTGTCACCACCATTTTACCTGTGACCACCATGCGACCTACTACCACATGCCCCATTAGTTTTGTCCTCCTGATCATGTTTGATTTGAAGTGGTCCCTGTCGCTGCAAATCTTAAAAACTCTAAAGTATCACCGCATTTACCTCTTCTAGCTTCTCTTGTGCATGTATGATTATGTCATTGTATGCCTTACAACTCCCTATTTCTTCCTTTAATATTTTCAGTGTATCTGCCAAATTAGAAGAGTTCCCAACACCATACTTCTCTTGTGATTCATAGGGAGATTCTTTGTAGTCTACCATCTTGTTAGCCATTTGATATTTCTTCCTGCAAGGTATATCATTTCAGCTAAACCAAATCAAAATAAACCAACATATCTTAATATAGCTCGAGGAGAATACCTTGTCTGCAAGATCAACAAATCAATGTGATACATGTGTAACATAATCATGACAACATATAGAAACATAACACATAAGCATATGACCATGCAACCATCATTCTAGCTAGAGTCTAGTCACCAATGCATGACCTTAACAAAAACTCATACCACGACCTCATGCATGAAAAAAACCACTACATCAATGTACACTTGACCACATACAAACATTATCATGCATAAGCAATGTGTAACCAACCATACACATGCATAAACACATGTAATCAAGCATAAAGGAAAAATATTTGTAACCAAACCTACAAGAATGATACATGTAACCAACATACAAAAATGCAACCAAGCAACATATAACAACATGTAAGCGACATATAACAACATGTAATCAGTCATACACTCATGACGATGCACCCCACAATAACAAAATCAAGTTCCTCATGACGACATCACTACAACCACGATCAACATTATGCAACAATCACATGAAATTCAAGTGTAAGAGACACACATGCAACTGACATGCATGCATGACCAACACACAACCCATCTAGTCCTAAGGGTGAACCATGCTCTTATACCACTTTGTAACATCCTCCTCCCACATCTACCCAAGCAACCGACCAGCCAAGGTAAACATGCGATGATAGGCAACTATGATATGATTCAACCTCCTAAGTCATGTTAAGTAAGTGGAACCGATGGAAACACATCATACAGACATTCAACATCAACATTAGGACCCCCAGGAATCAATCCAACTTTTTTGCCAACTAACCCCTGGGTCCCACTGATATTTTGGACTACTTACCCTCTAGACATTGTCATGCTATGGGCATACAACGTCCAGGGATCTCTAGACGCTCTCACAGGCATGCAAGCGAGCATGTAGGGACTCTTTTTGTCAGTGTTGTTCCAATGTCCACGAGATTTGACCCACTTTTTCAGGCCCAACACCTAGGTCATTGCTGAAAATTGACTCACATCTTCAAAACAATAAAATAACAAGGAAATGATAGTGTAAATGCAATCACTTGAATGAGACCTTGACTAGACCCTACTATCCATGACAGGCACTTCATCAAACATATCATGAATATGTAATTTACATGTGTAAATAATTGATATGAGCATAGGGGTCTTATAATTGGCTGAAAATCACTAAGTAGCATTGATGCCTCAACACATCAACTGTTATTTCATCCATTAGGTCATAGATACATTGATCATTCATTTACAAGTAGAAACATGATGAGAGGCATACATAACTACAATCATAAAGCACATATTTATAACCAACATAATAGCAACATAACTACCAATGAAATTAGATCCATATAAACCACATATAATCTAGTATAATACTCATATAAATACAAGGAGAAATAACCTCATATTCGTGATGAGAAATCCCAACTCGGGATGGGACTTCCATGTTCCCCCCAACCATAGAATGGATGAGCCAAATCTCTCTTCAACCATTCACCCCCATGCCATATTCCAATCATGAATGTGGGATATCATAAAACACATAATTCCAAAACCATCTAGGGATTCTAGAGGCCATCCACCTCAACCCATCAAACAATGATTCCACCTCATGGTTGGACATCACAAAACCATCATTAGATCGGTCTCTATCCAATCCTTCTAATGCTCCAGAGTGTTTTTCAAACCAAGGCTCCCAAAATAGTAACTCAACCCACATCTTTTACTAGGCTCCAGAGCATTTGTCCAACCAAGGCTCCAAGACTAGTAATTCAACCCACCAAGGGCTCCAAAGCATTTTTCCAACCATGGCTACGGGACTAGTAACTCAACCCAAGCTATTACAGGGCTCCAAAGCATTTTTCCAATGAAGGATCCAAGACTAATAACTCAACCAAAGCTAAGGAAACATGAGAACCAACCAAAACAAAACAATGAAAATAAATCCACAATCTCCATGGCTATCTAAGAAATGAAAAGACTAGGCAATGCACTGTCAATCCCAGCCATCCTCCATGCCAATGATAGATCACAATCAACAACCCACATGAATATTGTTGGGTAGCGGAGGCCCCGCACAACAGGTTTGGGGCCTAAAGCCCGCAATTTTGGGTAAAAGTGTGGTAAAAGCTTTGTGAAGTGCGTGGTACGCAAATTGTAATGAGTCAAGTCAAAGGGTTGTCCGCTCGAAAATAAGGTAAGAAAATAGAAAGTGAGTTAGCCTACCCATGGTCCGCGGACCATGGGAATGTATAAATAGAGCAAGGCTCTAAGTGTAGAGGTCAGTTTTTGGTTTTAGATCTTTAATGTTAGGGGTTTATGAAGGCGATATTCTCTCAGCGTCTGTAAGTCTGAGTCAAGGGTGTTAGTAGATAGGTAGAGGCTTTGCAGCTGTGTGCGCAAAGGCCAGGTAGAGTCTGCAACTATGTGCGTGGACCCCTGCAGCTGAGTGCGCAGGGTGGATATGGTTGTAATGAACATGAGATAAATAAAGATAAGAGTTTCTGAATCATTGTGTGTTTTATCATGGATCTATTTTTTGTCTATGTTCTGAATATGCATATTTATGTTTGCGTGCACTGGTTATTACTGTTAAATGTTTGCTTAAAGACTGTCAGAAGTATATCAGATCTATAATAAACACATATAATAATAAGAAATCAAGGAAGCATCGATTGCGGATCTATGCAAAGGACGGACAACCGCGTAGAGTAGTGCAAGAGCACGAATCAGATTGTGACCCTTCCAGTCCCCATCTAGACATCCCTAGAGCGCAGAAACTTGGTTCTAGCACCCTCCCCTACTATCTCGGATGAGACTTTAGTCTGTGCTTTGCAGACTGTTGCCGAAAGGGCCAGTAGTGTGGGATTTGTTTGGCTAAAACACTTCTGAACCTGGGTCAGGCCCCAACAAGCCAACAAATGGTTTCGTTGTCGAGATCGGGATTTGCCTAAGGGATGTATGATGTCAGAATGCTAGAACCCTATGAAGAAAGAGATTGAAGACTGATTGGATCAGAAGCTCCACGAGTTCATAGTACAGGAAAATAAAACTTCGCAGATATTTGAAGAGAGGTGGCTAGATCGCTACTTATACATGGAAATCCACGAGATCTTCTTCGCATCTTTCTTGACAGAACTGTATGAGTGGATCACGAGGCTAGTTGACAGTCAGGGAAGGTGTAGACTTGATCAGCCCATCGTGTGGACTCTAGAGTTGGTACGCAGGATAGACAAGTCTGAAGATAAAATCACATGGACGATAGATCATTGGTTGGATCAGGTGATAGGAGGGTTTATCACTGAGTTCATGATAGATACAACCGTGAGCTATAGCGAAACGGAAAGGCACTTTCTTAAGGGGTTGCGGGGTAAGTATATCAAATCATTGAATACCTGGATTAAAATGCTCTTATGTGAAAAATGGATTATGAGAATCCATTGATGTCTGGGGTAACGCAAAGCAGAAGAGGCTACCAAGGGATTGAAGGGTTAGAGAACAATCCCATGATTTCAATTTCACAATAAAGTGAGGAGGAGCTCGTAGGGTTCTCTCCAAGAAGCGTGTTCTGGTTGATAAAGCAACACATTCCACTGTTACTGTTGCCATTAACACCCTCACCCACTTCACCTACTTCAACCCCATCTTCGCCTACCCCACCTCTGCCACCACTGAGGGTTGGAATGGCGAGTGCAATCAAGTTGCCCGTATTTAGAGGTGTAGGAAGTGAGGAACCAGATCAGTTCTGGTTCGTGGTAAAGGCAGTATGGGAAGCCTAAGGCGTTATGGATGATAACATAAAAAATTCTACTTTGGTAAGCGTGCTGCAGGATCACGCGCTAACGTGGTATATAAAGCACTCTAGTGATAATCCAAACGCGGGAATAGTAGATATTTAGGATGCATTGAACAAAGAATTTAGCCAGCCAAAATCAGAGACACAGTAAATCATCAGGTTCAAGGAGATCGTGATGCTGCCAGGTGAAACCCCTTGGGATCTAAATCAACACTTGAAGAGCACAATTCGCGAAGCTAACATGACGCTAACAGATGCACAACACCACGCCTGGTTTTTGGCCTCTCTGACACCACACCTGAGGACAACGTTGTCACAACAGAAGATCTCAACCCAGGCTGAAGCATTAGAGATAGCGATGAGGTTGCATGAAACCCCAATAAAAGATCCTGGGTTGGGAGTTCAACAAATCCACGTGCAACTACAAAACCTATGCTTAGAGATGCAAAGTTTGAAACAAGATAAGGCGCCCCGGCCAGGAGCGCGAGAAGAGGTGTGGTGCATAAAATGTAAAGGCTAGACCATGATAAGGATCATTATCTAATATTTGTGAACTATTTGGCAGGAGGGGGACCGACGCCGTTGAGACCGAAGGCACAGGCGGGGCCAAGCACGCCGCCTGCACTCTGGTGCATGATCTGTCAGGTAGGAGGAAAGCACACAATAGACAACTATCATCTATTGCAGAAGTTTACACAACCCCCCTAATAGCTATTTTGCAATTTTTGTAGATCGTTGGGCCATGACAAATGAAATTGCTGAAGTTATGAGTTGCTGATGGATTGGAAACCTGCTTACCAGATGCAGACTAACGTGCAAGGTTAGGATCTAGCTGCGGTAATAGCACGTGGTGGATTCCTAGGACATGGAAGGGGATGAGGAGGAATGGGACCTGGATGAGGGCATGGACAGTAAATCTGCTACAATTGTGGAGGACCTGGGCACTACGCGCGTGATTGTACAAACTCGACTAGAACATGTTGCCCGTATTGTTACCAATTTGATCATGAAGCAATAGATTGCCCCAAGTTAATTGCACATATGCATGAGAAAAGAGTGCTTCAGTCTAATCCCACTCAGAATGTCCAAATGATGAAGGCTAAACCGCACGAAGAAGACCCTAATGTGAACATGGTGCTTAGAAGTGGTGCAACTATGGGAGAGGATAAGGGGAAGCAACCTGAGGAGGATACATGGGTTCGCAAGGCCCCTATAAAGCAACCTAAGTTTGATTTGGAACACGTGAAGGAAACATTTATGGAAGCTAAGAAGAGCTTCGCGGAGGCTTCTACTTCAGGTAGTAAGGATCAAACTGAGCCAGAAATGGATCCTTCTATGCTAACTACCTTTTTAGAGACATCCATGAAGCTACTACAGGACAATAAAGCAGTTAAGGGATTACAAGAGATGATAACTCGGTGCACAGGATTGAGTGAACCGTGCATGGTCCGGAAACTAGGCAAGCATGCTTTGCGCACCGGGTGAGAAATGCGGTTGACTGCCTAGATTAGTGACTATGAGATGGATCAGGTCATTCTAGACTTAGGATTAGATGTGATGTGCTACTTAAACAGACCTGGGAGTGCATGGGTAGACCCACACTATAATGGTCACCTATTCAATTATGGATGGTGAACCAACAAAAGATCTTGCCCATGGGGAGATTGCAAGGGGTTACAGTAGACATTGAGGGCACCAACACACAAATAGATTTTGAGGTAACAGAAATTGTGGATGATAGTAACCCATACCCTGCATTGTTAGCAATAGATTGGGCCACGGATACGAATGGAGTCATCAACCTAAAGAGACGAAAAATGATATTCGAGAAAAACTCTCTACGTGTAGTGGTTCCGCTGGACCCAGCCGAAGGAGTGCGCTACACTGAGCCTTTGTGCAATGAGGACAGTGACGATGAACTGGATTGCATCTACCAGATCATAGTGCAAGATCAGGATTGAGTGAATCCAACATTGGACGGGAGAATCTCATGGGAACGTGACAGTTCCTGCATGTATGACTCAGATGAAGAAATTGAGCAATGGTAGAAATGATTGCATGAGGTAACAACACTAAATTGTAATATGATGGTTAGATCACTACACTACGTAGTGATAGAAGAAAGGGAACTACCAACAGATGTGGGTGCAACAAATGTGAAGGAATCTGTAGACCGCTGTGAAAAGAAAATTCTAGAACAAAAGAGATAGAGTGCACAAACGGGGGCGCTGTGTGCAACAATTGCACAAGGATGGAGTACATGCCAAAGGACTAGGAGGAACTGGCATGAATATAGAAGGTAGGCACACGTATGGTTTGGAGGACAAAGTGGGTTGAGTGTCCATCGATGGTGTAGGAGGTAGGTGTATGTTGTGCAACCACCTAACTGACTAAGAATAAAAAATAAAAAGTAACCAAAACGATGCCTTCCACCAGCTATTTGCGATAAAGCCATTAGGAAAATAGGTGGGATCATAAACAAAGTTCACTTGACAGGACGACCTAGAGGGAATCTATGGGTATCAAGGGTTCGATGGGCCTATAAGACCATCAGAAAAAGGAGGAGGGCGAAGGTGATCTTATCAATGGTGAGGCAAGATGGAACCAAGAAGACAGAAGAAAGTCCCCAGACCGCAACCTCCGTAGTTTGGACTACACCCGAGGTCCTGGGTAAAGGAATTCAATAGTTGCAGGAAGTCATTTCATGCGGTAGCAGAAGGCTTCACGCAATGGATGAAGAAATCAACAAAATGAAAATCGGCATCGCACAAGCGGGTTATACAAATCTGCAAACAAAGGAACTAGGCCTGGCCGGTTCTACCTCGACACTAGAATGAACTGTGACCCTGCTAACATGGCTGCGAATGCACCAATGAAGGAGTATACCACATACAACAGAGCATGATGGGATAACAGATACAAAGGCACTCGAAAGGTGCCTGCAGCCCAGGCTAGCAGGGATGCCAAAATATCGCACTCAGGGTGCGATCACCTGATTAGCTATGGAAAGCACAGTTCAGCGCTCCAAGCAGTTGAAAAGAGGCGCGGGACTATAAACAAGTCTACAGAAGACCTGCGTGGAAATAAAGTTCCGTGCTGGGCTAGTCGGTCAGCAATATTGTGGTCGCGCCGAAGGGGTTGCGCTACTGCGTGGGAAGGTTCGGAGGTGACTGTTGACGTCAAGACTTTACGACAATTCAATTCTCAAAGGAAAAGACGATTTTACGACACTTTCTTTCAACAAAGATCAATCAACCAAAACACTAACTTTCGACTATAGATTGAAAATGACAAAGTAAATACATAAGAAACATTTATCAATCCTAGTCTAAGTAGGGCCAGCTAAGGAGATGAAAACCTATTTTTTGAGACATGACATCCATTTACAATCAGCAAACAAGCAATCAGAAGAATTTTGGCAAAATATTTAATTCCAAGGGTGGGAATCTGACCCTAGGAAGATCAACACAGGCAAAAGATGGAGTAACTACACTACAGTGCATTGTCTCTAACTGGAGGGTGCATTGCAACGCACTGTCTCTAAGGCTAGCCTGTGCTGATTCCGATGAGGCCACTCAAGAGTCATCTAACCTCAAACTTTGACCAAAATTTAATGCAAAAGGCTGAATTACAACAAGTAAAGTATGTCAAGGTGTTTAAGGAGGTGGAGTAGCTACTAGAATGGATAATCGATCCCCAGCAGAGTAGCTAATTTGTTTTGGGAAGTTTTAGTGTCTACAGATAAACACTTAAACCCCTAGACTAGTAGCTAAGTCTAGAACAGTAGTGCAAAGAATTCTCTACTTTTTCTATGACCAATAGATTAAATAAGAGGTAAAGAAGCCTACCTGTAGCTTTCACTTTCTCCTTATCTCCCTTGACCAATTCTGTTGCTCCTTTCCATACTTAATCCGCTTGAAAAGTACCTGCACACAAACAGAAGACAAAAACCGATCAAAGCATATGATAATGATCTATTGATTAAACATAGGATGGAATCTAGTACATAGTACACATATGAAAGCATCAATGAATAGCACAAGCATATGGAAAAAGCTTTGAACACTTTATTAGTAAAAGGAAGAGTTACAACCCAATTTTCTTGATTCAGCATCACTCCTCTAGTTCAGTCCCATCCTCTCCTCATAACAAGAAAGACATTTTGACATCATTACAATACTTGAAACCAACTCAAGTCCCATACTAACAACATCTCCCTATAATTCAATGATTTCCAGCCCCTGATCACTTAGATGAGTGGTATTTTTATAGGTGGATGAAGGAAGTTATGCCATAAATGGTGATAATGAATGCCCTCCCAAACTTAGGATTTAGTTCCATGGAGGAAGGGATAAAGGGATTGATGTTCCTTAACTCCCTACCTCATCCAAATTCGAGCTCAAAGGAGTAGATAAACTTGGGAAACTTATAGATGCATCCAATGGATAAGAATATTCCCAAACCCCAATGTAATTTCGCTCAAATTCACCCAGCATAGGCCAAAGAGGGCTCAAGTGCGTTGCATAGCACCCTAACAGTGTATGGACTACATTACAGAGCACCCTAATGAAGGCCTGCCTGCACTGATCTTCTTAGAGGCCGGTTTTGGATGATTTCAGTCATGGAACTTCTTGGGAAGCTAAGCATTCTGATGGTTGACTTCTTTAGGGCATGTAACAACTGAATTAGGGTTTGATGGGTCCTAATAATACTGATTTGTAGGTTGGGGTTGATGTGCCCAAATGGATCTATAAGAAGCCGTCTAGATTTAGAATGACACCCAACCAGTTCTACAAGACAAAGATACTGCACAAGGCGTATCAATACCTGGTCATATTTTCATGTCAATTGTATGGCCAATAAATCATGGAAACCTTCCCATAGAGTTGGGTGATCACGTTGGACCAACTGGCCGAAGAAAGAAAACCGTAACTGGTCTAGAATGTTGGATCATCAACTGAAGGAACAAGTAACAAGGGATCGACAGTCACCCAAAGGTATGCAGGAAGAAATCTACATCTTCGCCTACATCTTGGATGCAATCTGTGCTCGACAGGAGTTCTCAGGCTTGAAGTGGGCATGGTCACCAACGAAGACTGTTGTGAACACTTATTGTAAGATGTTGTCTAAATGTAGCTTCAAAGAATTTATCACACGGATGTTTGATCATTTTGTCACCTTAGCTTACAAGATTATATTCGAATAGGATCCACCCTGCATGTCATAGGAAACAAAGGAGGCACTAATAGACATACCTAATTGGTATGTCTCACTGTCTGGAACCTTCATACGAATGTACAGTGTGGAGAATCCTCTGCATGTTCTATCGAAATTTTCCTTGGACATACTCATCATGCAGGAAGTAGCATATCACATCTCAGAAAGATTGATAGCTAGGTTGCACTAGAATAAGAAGTCACCTTGGCCCAACCTTCCACTGTGCTTTGGGTTATATGAGATTTGGAGTTTCAAGCATGTGGATGTTGAAGCAGAGTAGATGAAGAAGTATCCATTTGACCTCTGGAGTTACAATCTGTATGATCCACACTTTCTTGTGAAATATCACTGCACAAGAGTATAGTTCAACTAGATCCGCTAAGCATGTCATTGGGTGGAGGAGGACCCATGGAGATATTGCTACAGTTTCTCCATACTCAATGAATCATTTAGCTTTGCTATGGAATGATTAGCAAAGCAACATGAAGCAGCATCCTGGGGAGCACCAGAAGCAACAATAGCAGTAGAGGTGAACATACCAGTGCATGACAAGGGCAAGAGGAAGATTGACGATCACATGGAGGAAGAGAAATGCTGCAAGTTCTGAGCAGATCCACTTGTGGAGAAAGTGGCTATGGCTATAGAGGCAAAGAGGTAACAACTTTACAAGTGAATTATGCAAAGGCAGAGGGAGAAATGAAGGATGGAAGAAACAGAGAAGGAGTTGTATGAGTTGAAGGAGCAACTTCGAAAGCAAACAGGAGAGGGAAGCACAACAGAAATAGGTATAGCAGGTGGAGCAACATGTCCAAACAAATGAAATAGCACCCATACAAGTAGTGGACTCATCAGAACAGTTGCCATCAGGTAGACAGGGTGAACCATCATAAGAATAGGACTTCACTCGGGAGACAGAGCAAGCACTTGAACAAATGGATACAGATATGGAGCGACAGGAGTTAGGACAAGATGTTGACCTTATGCCTCACCATCAAGATCTCAACTTACCCACTTCACTGCATCCAAAAGAGGAGTAAGTCATAAGTGACCAAGGAGACACTGAGATCCTTGGAGGTCAGCTAGAAGGAGATATGCACAACATCTCATTCAACGAGTCTCAACATAGAGTTGTGCAGTCTCAAAGTATCAACTCTGTATGATCATACATCTCCTGGGCAAGTTGAAGAATGAGTGATCATGCCTAATTTGCACAAACATCTAGTAGCATTGGTCAATGCTACCAAAGCATATGAGGAAGCCACTAGCTCAATTGTTCGCTTTCTGATAGTTGAGAATGAGTGAATGGCTAAGGAGCTTCAGACAACCAAGAAAGAAGGAGATTTGGTTACAGCATCCACCCGAGTCGAACTGAAGAAGGAAATACTAGATGAAGTATTGTCCCTTGACACAATTATGCGAGCGTTGTACTCCAAGTTTGGTACTGTGCATAAGGCAGTAATCAATCTCAACGGATGGCAGCAGCGATGTGCTAGAAGATCACATATCTTGTCGAACATGCATGTTGTTGTTGATTACATGAAAACATGGACGATGAGATACAAGGGAGCCCTGCTTCACTTGCCTAAGATGATGAAGCCCAGAGTGATCAAGCTAAAGGCACGTATCCAGAGTCAGATCCAAAACTATGAAGAGCTCTTGCAGCTCATCACTAGTCTATAGGCTTCCCATGTACATTTATTCAAGAGTATGGATGTTGTGGTGTGCACACATGTGATCCCATCTATTGGGATTCTCACTCAGGCAAAGACAAAGGCACAGGTCCGACTAGAGCTTGATTCGTACTTTGACGAGTTGATGTGCATTGCCACCAGCCCAGACTTTCCAATCAATGCAGACACCATGCACAAGTATGTTGTTGGTCTAGCCGCATTGAATACAATGATGCACATTCTTTCAAACAAGTTGGATAGAGGAGCCTGAGAAGTGTACCCGGATGTTATGGAGGCAAGAGTCAGGTTCCAGAAAGATGTCACCTTGGAGCACAAGGACACCATCGCGGATTACTGATCTTGGCATCAGTTCACTACTTTCAATCACAACAAAGATGTTGAAGAGCTGGTCTTCCAATAGTTTTCTGAGTCATCGTGATGTCTAGCATGGCTTGCTCAAGCCATTTTGTCTCACATGGGTACATGTGCATTGTAATGTAACGTCTTGTCAAGTGTAAGTCAAGTGTCAATAGTTGGATGTAACAGTCATAGAGTAAGTGAAGAATCATGAAGGTAGATGAACTGTCACAAAGGGGAATGTCAAGGGTCACCCCACCCTTTGCTATAAAGAGTCCCTCATAACTCATTGTAAAGGCTTTTGTTCATCCAAGCTTCTGATAGGACTATCTTAGAGAAAGCTTGGAAAGTATTGTAACGAGCCTTAGCTTCTCCACTGCGCACATCTAGTACATCTCTTTGGTGGAGCAAGTGGTTGTGGTTGTAACGTTCGGCTGTTGGAACTAGTGGTTGGACATGGATGTATTGTATGACTGGAACTTACACTTATTGATATAACAAGAGCCAAAATGTTTCATGAATATGTTGTATTTTATTCTATGATATCTGGTTTTCTCTACATGATATATGTATATGTTTTCTTACGCATGCATGTATATATTTTTGTGTATGTATTTATGAATCTTTCTGAAACATGTTGTTGGTTTAACCATCACTTTGGATTGCTAGCTAACTAACCTTACATGTTGTGATGCATCTTTTCTCGTGTGCTCCCTTCTTAACTCCGTGCTATCACAAGTTTCCAAGGGGAGCACTCATCCCAACCCTCGTGTCTTAGAACCTCTGATGCACCTTCCTTGCCTCACAAGATATGTCACACCCTTGCTACTAGCATATTTATCTTACTTGCCTCTATGCAAAATTGCAATCAAGGCATTACCATACGACCCACTATTGAGACTCCTACACCAAATAGTCTGAGGTCTAATTGGGACTTCTTACTGGGGAGATCCCCTAACATGTTGGTGGGTCCAACACTATCAACATTTATGGCACTAGAAGGAGGGCTAGATGAAAATTTGTGTCCTCTCATCCTGTTTTGAACCTTTTCATATCTATCATGGAGTCTTGCACTCTTCTCCCTCCATGATGTTTTTCGAATCCCGAAGATGTCACCATCACGTGGGAGTTTTTTTATGAATTTTCCACTTACATGTATGATGGTGAAGGCGAAGTGGCCTGGACTGAGTTCTTACATGACTTTATTTCCATGCTTCATGAGGAAGATGGATGTTCTGACGAACATGCCTGTTCGCTACTTGCATAAACACTTCACGAATCTCCACATCAGTGGTTGTGCAGCCTATCGGATAATAGTGTTCACTCACTTGAGCACTTTTGTGATCTCATTGAAGACACTTTCTATCATTTTGATCCAGAAAATCTTGACCAAAAACTACTACAACAATGGAAGGCTCCACATGAATCACCTATGGATTTTTGGTAGCGCTTCCGTGATTTGCAGTTTCAAGCTCTGAAGTGCCAGATGAATTTTTTCTATCTTTGGGGCTGATTCGAGTATTGTGTTAAGAAAACTAATCATCCCAAGAAGAAGTCTTAAATCAAGCCTCGCTCAGCATTCTTTAGTAATGGAGTTGTGCAATCTCACACAAAGACGGTCACTGTCACAAGTGACCACCTGTTGTCCCCTCATCAAATTGCTCCACCACTATAGAGTGGTGTGGGAGATCATGCTCACACATATGTTCAACTATCACATCCTCCCAACATCACTTCGCTTAATTTTCTCACAGATTTGGTTGTGAGTCCATCGACTTGTCGCATGAATTTTGTTCCACAACCTCTGTCTTCATACTCGGCTAATCCACTAGATGATTTTGTCTTGTGTTATTCCATTCCAGACTCTACACTTGTTGTGAACAAGGATCAATCCACTAACAGAGTTGGTGTTGCACAACCAACATGCATTGTCATTCATGAAGAGTATGCCTGGGAGATTGAGCATCAACACTCGGCGAAGGACGACTCCCTTCTGTCCAATCCCCCTCCATTCTTTCCTGGCATTTTTGGTGAACCTGTCATCCATGATTTCGCATGTGTTTCTTCATCTACAAATGCACCCATTGTTGATCACTCGCAGGACACACCAAATGTTGGTCCATCATCTGACAACGGAGAGGATAAGTTATTAATTTAAAATCCACTTGATTTTTCATCTGCCTTTTCCAAAAACACAGAGGATTAATTTGTCCACTTTTCATCTACCCCTTTGTTTGATTCATCAGATCATGAGGATGTCAATGAAATCATTGATTTTTCTGATCATGGTTGTCATGATCCATTTACTCCCATATTCAATCACAATCATGATTATATTGCAGTTGATTTTTCGAAGCCACCAGTTTCTGATGATCTATCTGATGATGAAGTTGAAACACCCAAGACTGTCGAGGCACTTCAGCCCGAGCTGAAGGTTATGTCAGGCCCTCACTGTCCTGAGTTTGTTTCACTTCCAATCAGGAAATTTTTCAATCACCTGAGGCTCCTCATCACTCATATGAATGCATTGAAGATCAATCTTACACATAGATCATGCTTCCTCCACTCGAACTACACAATCCCATTGCTTATGCATTTGAGGAATCTTATATTGCAAGCACACATGCACGACTCAATTTGTCTTTTTTTCTTTAGTTTGCCTGCATGTCATAGTCAAGAATGTGTGTTTCTTCATAGCTGCACACAGTTTCGCACATCACCATGATATATCCACAGACTGCTTGTCATGCATTTGCACTCACTTATGTCTTGTGGGCACTTTTAAACATGAAGTGTGTTTGTCTTAATTTTTATATCTTTCTTTCTTGATGGTCCACACAACCGGGTTGCTCATGGACCAATACTTCACCAATATGGGTCAACCAATGCACTGGTGGTTGCATTGGAAATAAAACTTCACATGATCAGGCTCATGCACCATTAGCTTAGGAGTATGAGTAATGTTTGCTTTCAATTGCTTTTCTTGCATGATTGTTTTCTTACTTGTTTTGTTTGTTTGTTTGTCTACTTTCTTTTTTTCTTACTCACTTTGCTTTCGCTTTTGCATCTACTTTTGCTTTGCTTTGTTATTTGTTTGCTTGTTTTTTTCGTACGTTAGTTTCACATGAAACCATGTATGACTCTTGAAACAAGTTGGATAAAGTACAAGAGGTCTTGTTTAGCTATCACTAATTGGTTATCTGTCATCCTACCTCTGTATGAAGAATTTGTTACTTTTATTCCATGATACTTCGATGGAAAACATATATTGTTCAAAGTGAACCTTGGTGAAAACAAAACGCTTGCGTGCTAACTAGTGTCACCTACTCTAGTCGATTGTTTTTGGGTTAACATTTGTGACCTCAATCAAGTAGAGTAAGGTCAGGGGGGAAACATGAACAGACACGTCAGAGGTATTAGAAACTACTTTCTGTAGGAACAACCTCTTCTTCTCTCAATAAGTCAGGATCCCTCTTCTACCTCTAAAATGAATAAGTGTTATGCACAGTTATGAAAAAATGAAAAAATTCAAAGTGAAAAAATTCAAAATGAAAATGAATAAGGAGAAAGAAGAGAAAGGCTTCCTACATAGAGAGGTGATGCAAGTAACTCCGTCGGGGTATTGACCAAGCTCACTGGCAGCAAAGTGATGTTTGTGTTCCTATGTGACTCCATTGGGGTATTGTCCAGGCTTGCTGGTAGTGGAACAACACCAGAGATGAAACAAAGACTCTGACGACTATACTGTTTGTGCACCAATATACCCCTCAACCCTAATCAAAACAATTGTGTTGCCTTATCTTGGAATGTGTGTTAATTGACCAAGAGCTTGGTAGATGCTACATCTTACAATTAGGCTAGTGTGAAACCAAGACAAACTAAGAACTAAACAATACTTCCGGAGGTGTTAGACTTGCTTTTCACGAACAAGGTCCATTCAGAGAGCTGGAATTCTACCAATGTGTCACCAAGTGTTGTAGCGCCTACAACCACCCTCCAAAATTTTTCCTTAGCTTCTTTTTGGAGCCTCCTGACCAACCTTTCACAACAACATTTCTTTCTTCGTCAAGTACACAAGATTCAGTGATTTTCTTGCAGAAAGAAAGCCTATCTATAAAATCTTGTTGTGCTGTCCTCATAGGTTGTTCTCCTAAACTTGGTCTATTTGTAGGCTAAGTAGCTCTCTCAATAAATTGAACAATTTTGGAGGGAAACCAGCGTTCCCTCCAAAAATTGCACAATTCTGTCTGGCAGCCTACTGGGCTCTAGAATTGCGCAAATCTACTTGTCAAGCTTCATCCATAAAATTGCGCAATTCCTCCCTGCATGGCTACTCAACCGAGAATTTGTGCAATCCTAGGTAGTAGTCAACTAATCTACCTAGAAATTGCACAAATATTATGTGCAGTTAGCCCAGCTCCCTTCCATAAATGCGCATTTTTTCCCAACAGTTGAGCGGGCTCTTGCATGTGCAGTTGGGTTGACCAGTTCCACCCTGACTTGCATGCATGAATTTCTTTTTCTCGGAATAGCAAAAGTCAACATTCAAAGGAATGCCATGATTCACGGAGCTATTTTTAGCAACTGGAGGTTACATGCAAATATCGTTTTAGGACCTTTCCTCCAACTGTTGCTTTTTCCTAGATTTGTGGCATGCATGTCATGAGCTTCAAACTTATTTATTCAACACTTCAGAGCTCATTTCTTCACATCAATCTTGGAACTTTGACATCCCATAGCACATCCAAGGCTCTTTGACACATCTCGCTCAGTTATTCATGGATAAGTGGTCTCAACTTGTCTTTTTCAGCATTTTTGTCGCTTTTTGTGTTTTATCTTGTGTGAGTGTTGTTTGCTTGATTTATTCGAACGATTATTTTCATTTTCATGCATATTACCTTGTACTAGCACCATTTTAGTTTTCTTTTGCAGCTCACTATTGTTGCATGCATGAAACTATTTTGCACAAATGGTCACCGATTTGGCAACTCGCTTCACCCACATGCATGTTGTTCCTTTTTCTGAATCTTGCATTCAATGTTTTCATGCACCATTAATCAATTTTGTTTACAGTTAGTATCTCCATGCATTCAATTTCACATTTTCTTTCAGTTTCCCATCGGTGGGTCTAGGCAACCTTGGCCCAGACTCTGCCTCACCAAGGCCACATTGTGCAATCCTAGGAGGGAAGGCTTTGTCTTCTTCTCAAGAAATGTGCATTTCTGCCCGGGAACTATCCTCTAGGATTGCTTTGTGCAATTCTGAGGGAAAGTGACTGCTGGCCTAGAAAATTGCACAATGCAGTCACTCAGCCTGCATTCATTACTAGTTGGAATTGCACATTACGTAATTCCAGCAGTCAGCAATCAACCTTGATTGCACATTGTGAAAATCCAGCAGCGAGTTAGCTTGGATTGCGCATTGCGCAAATCCAACAGCCAGATAGCCTCCCAAAATAGCCCAGAATTCTTTGTGTGCAAGTCTGTAGCCAGTCTCCTAGCCTCCTAGAAGAAATTGTGCAATCCCTTCCAATCAATCCCAACGTGTGTGTTATCTCATTCCTCTATTTTCTTTCATTTTCACTGACATATTTTTTTCCATGCATGTCACTTTGTCTCCAGATCTTTCAGGTGTGCATCCGATTCTTAACAATACAAGATCAATGGCCTCTAAGAGAGCAAGATGAAAGGACACTAACGAAAGTGAAATAGAAGCAGCAGTCGAGCAAGTGTCCTCTAGTCTACCAATCTATGAAGATACCAAATTGTTTATAGACAAGAACACCAAGTTGAAATGGCAAGAGGTCAATGATGCATTTGTAGGCACTTTTCCATAAGACCTCAAAGGCCACCAGGTATATGTGAATATTCACAAGTCCATCTTGTACCGTATTTCATGCAAATACCCCGCGTTCCCATGCGCATACATGATGCACTGGATCGTCATGCACACAGATCCTGAGACCATGACTTTGAGGAGTGTTACCGAGACGAAGATTGCAACCTTCCAGGCACATAATTATGATGAGATGTATTAGATGTCAAAGCCTATGACCATCATGGAGACTCCCTTCAGCATACCCAGTAGCAGTGCCAACTCCAGAGAAATCTTGAAGAACTGGGTAAAAGAGCCGGCTAGATTTGGGATGACACCCAACCAGATCTACAAGACGAAGATATTGTGGAAGGCATATAAATACTTGGTCATCTTTTCATGTTTATTGTATGGCCAAGAAAGCACGAAAACCTTCCCACAGATTTGGGTGATCGCGCTGGACCAACTAGCCAAAGAAGGAAAATTGTAACTGGTCGGGCATGTTGGCTCATCAGCTGAAGGAATAGGTAGCAAGGGCTCAACAATTGCCCGAAGGTATGCAAGAAAAAATCTACATGTCTGCCTACATCTTCGATGCAATCTGTGCTCGACGGGAGTTCCCAGGCTTGAAGTGGCATGGTCACTAGCAGAGACTGTTGTGAACACTTATTGTAAGATGTTGTCCGAATGCAGCTTCAGAGGAGTGTTGGGCTAATTTATTGACTAAATTAACACAAGTATTTAATTATCAATCCGAGTTTGTAAAACTTGGAGGCAAATCCACTATATATGGACATCAGATATAATCAAGTTTAGAAGATAAAATTTGAAAACTAAAGAAGTGCATATTACAAATATAGCCTACATTAATAATTTCAATTCACCTTGCAATGAAGGAAAGCTAAAATGGCTCTTAACTTAAGAGGTCCAATTCTTCCTCAATTATTACTTGATGAATAGAAATTAGAAACCATGAGTTCTCAATAGCTTATGATGGACAAATCATCAATGAAGGGAGGCTCTTAACTTAAGAGACCTTTGGTATTTCCCATCATAATTCATTCACCATAATGCTATCAATTGAAGAGTGAAAATTCATAAGAAAAATTGCTTGCATGTAATCAAGGAAAACCTAGTTTCAATCCACCAATTTAACAAAAGGAGTGTTCAACTTGAACACCTTGTTATTCCATCTTACTAAAGTGATGAACAAACTAAGATTCAATAAAATAAATCATCACACATCAGCCATAAACCAATTTGAAGAAAAGCACATCTTAATACATTTGAAACAAAAACTAGTCTATGAAAACTATGAAAATTGAACTAAGAAGTGTACTTAGCTTGGTATGGGGGCCCTCCACCCTTGCCTTGCACACTTGAAGAAATATCAACTACAGAAACTTCAGTAAATCAACCAAGCATGAACAACAAATTGGAATGAAACAAGTTCTTCAAATTAGCTCCCAACTCCAATTATACAAAAGTTACATATGTATTCCATTACCAAAGCCATCAAAGTCTTGGCTTTAAATAGAGGTTTAATGAAACAAACTGATCTATATTATCTCTAACACTCATAACTACTCATATCCACCTATCTAAGTCGAACTCATCCAATTCATCCCAAGAAATATGGTCAATCCCATAAAATCTCAAAACTGCCCTATTTCCTAGGGATTTTCTGGTGACTAGTCATGTTTGACCAGCCTTGACCGGGCCTAATAAAGCTTGTTCTGGCCTAACCAAGTGGAGTTAGCTTAGTCCTAGTTCCCAAGCTATCCATCCATGCATCAAACTCGAGCCCAAGTGTCCTGCAAACACGTCATCCACATAGCTATTACATGAATTTCTGATTCAGTCCAAAATTGCACTTGAAACTCAATTTTCATAAAAACTTCTAGAAATTGCAAAATTAAAATTAAACACCTGAATATGCATAAAATACATCAAAATGAGATGGATGTGATGGAAAATGGATGGAAAATATAAGGATTAAGTAGGTTTCCCTAAGCAAAAATAGACCAAAACTGAGGGCCAACATCTCCCCCTTGCTGATCTTCAAGCATGTCCTCATGCTTGCTTCTGCCTTGTGACCTTTTACTTCTCTATGATGATTGATCTGCTGATGTACCTGTGGCTCTAACCCTTGAAGATGAAGCTTTCTCTTGATCTACCTGTAAAAGGATATCTATGCCTTCATGTACTTCTTCTCTTTTCTTGTGGATGACATTCTTTACGAATATATCATTCTGGATGAGCAGACTCAGACGACAAATAAAACTTGAAGTTTTCAATACATTCTGACATAGGATCCATGTCCCTCTCAAATCAACAATTTACTCAAAGGATCCAATATCCAATTTCCCTTACATCTCATTAAAAGAAGCAAAAAAATTTATGTCTAGGCATTCACTTGCAAAATAGGGGTTGAAAGAACCATAAAACTGTCCCAAACAGAAATGAATTTGAGAAAACTGCCTACATGGAGTCTAATTAGGCTCATTTTGAAGAAAACCCATGTTTTCATTTTTCAAATTTCATTTTATTTTGCTTAGAAAAAGCAACGAAAGATAGTGGCCTTTCAGAAATTGAAATGCATTTCCGGAACTGGTTAAAATTCCATGATCATCAAATTTGAAATCAAGTTCTCTCTTCAAATGCTTCTTGAATATCCTGCTTACCTCTTGCTTATGCTCTTTTAAAACAATTGAATTGCAAGTTTGTTTGATTGCTATCTCACGGCACTGTTTTTTTAAATCATTACCCTTTGTAGGACAAAAACACCTCTTGCAAAAAAACTGAGCTCTACTTTGAAATGGAAATACATAAGAAAAATATCTTAATGTAATCTCAAGGTATTGTTCTTTTGCTCCTTATATGCCTAAAACCCTGCACTATGTATATACTGTCACCAAAATCAAGCAGCGCATTCACTGTGTATATAGAGTCACTGAAAACAAGCAGCATGTTTACTGTGTATATACAGTCATTAAAGACAAACAGTGTATTTATTGTGTATATACAAGCTCTTAAAGACTAACAGTGCATTCTCAAATGGCTCTCGGCCTCCAATATAAAAACTTGAAAATCACAAAAATGTTCTCAGCCTCAAATTTTTTTTTGAAAAACCAAATAGCGCATTTAAACAAAATGGATTTTAAATGGCTCAGCCTTTATCTCTCTGAAAATCAGCACTCGGCCTCCTATAAAAACTTGAACATCACACAGCACATTCAAATGGAACAGAGTTTAAATGGCTTGGCCTACACAGACTTGACTATAGCACACCTATCCATTGTATTAACCAGAACAAAGTCACATTCTTCGTGTTTGTTCGCATTACAGGTCGTTTCCATTCAAAGGCATGCAATATATCAGACATATAAACAATAAAATCAATCAACAACGTGCAACAAAAACAAGCATATCAAAATAATGATCACATCCTCGGTGCCAGCAACTAGACTCTGCCTCCTCTGTTATATAAACTCTGTTTCAACTTGCAAAAATACGGATGTGAGCCTATGCTAATGACGTGTTGTGCATGCAACAAGATATGGTTAGATTGATGCACTGTTGCCATAACGTTCATGTCGTGATACATGCAACTACATCGATGAATTTTATCGCCTAGCCGCGTATTTAGTAAACTGCTGCCATCTGACCCTTAGATTTATTAGCTTCTGGAATCAATGGTGTAGTTTTGGCAAGTTCTGAGGATTATTAAATGGTGCTCCAAATCATCCATATCTCCTCAAAGTTTGTTTCAACGCCTTAGCGTGCTGGCTGGTGGCATATACAACTACATAAACGTTTAGATGACAGGCTGTTTCTACAAAAAGTTCGGTGATTGTGATCCCAACTTATCTTGGTAAGCAAATCGAATCCCATTTTTACCTCAACTTTCCCGAGATTCTGGGCAACTAACTGGCGCTATTTACCCACGGACTCAGCTGTTTTTCCTTACCTCCTCTGTCAAAATTTTTAATGCTCTTAACTGCGCATCTACCATCTTTCAAATTTACGGTTTTGAGCATCAATGGCAGAGCTTTTCTCTGTTAATACGCACAGGGTTTGTTTCTTTGCAAAACGTTTTTACCATTCGCTGTACAGGGTTTTCACTATTTTTATTTGATTTGCTGTGCTGCAACGTGGGATTTTTCTCTGTGTTTTTTTAAAAACGTTTTTTCAATTGCTGTGTTTTTTAAAAACGTTTTTCTAATTGTTGTAGCTGTAGCTCTTCTCTGTTCTGCATCATTCATGGTTGCATCTTTCCTGAGGCCACGTTGCATAATAGCGGAGAGAGTGTGTTCAACAACGCACAGGGATTTTGACCAAAACGTTTTGCTTCTCTGTTAATATGCACAACGTTTTTCTGCTTGTGCAAAACGTTTTGACCATTCACTATTGGTTGTTGTCCGCTGACCGGAATGCTATGCACATATCATTAAGCTTTGTTGCATATCAAATCACCCTACCTGTTGTATATTTGTTTTTGTTTTGATTTCCACGTTGTTGCATGAATCATGGTACTTTCGGAATTACCTACAACGTTTTGAATTCATCATTTAAGTTTGAATTGTATTTACATAAGTCTGCGATGATAATAACCTTACCCCATCATATTACTATATACTTGCCACCAAATCGTTTTTTCCGTTATAACTCACACCATCGTATCATATTACCATGTATGTTTTCTCATAATGCTCACATCCCATATGTTTGGTAATATATCTCTTTTAATTTTAAAATGACCATTTAGGTCATGTTTAAAATTACTTCCATGATGCTAATTGATTGGGAAATGGTCATGTTTAAAATTACTTCCATGATGCTAATTGATTGGGTTGTTTGTGCAAGTTCAATTTTTTTAAAATCCTCACTTTGATCCTTTTTGCTTAGAGGAAAAATACTTAGGGTTAGGGTTTTGAAATGAATATGGAAATTATGAAGGGAATGTAGAATATAAGGATAATGGCATATTAGGGTTATGGAATGAAAAATATGTACATATGTACATTGGATTAGGTATAGGGTAAATGTAAATGTAGAATATAGAATGATGGATATAAAATAAGGGATATAGGATGAAGGTAATGTATAAAATATGCATTCAGGTATTAACTCAATTTTAACAGTCTAAAAATTTCTACAAAAATTTGAATTTACAAGAGCAAAATTTTGTACTTACTATTTTTGTACTTCCCTGTAGTATTGGGTGAATGTTGTTGTTCTTTAACAATATTGGATGAAGTTGTCTTGATCAAATATCGTAGATAGATAGAGCTTATTTATGCTTTCTGTTCTAGCATCCTTCATTGATTCTGGTCCATTGCTTGTTGATGTCGTTCAGGTCCCTCTGCAATTGCTTTATGATAACTCGGGTCCCTTCTGTCATGTACATTTTGATGCAATATATACATGTTTTTTTCTAACATTTCAGGTCCCTCTGCAATTGATTTCAAAAATATTTCAAGTCCCAACTGCCAACAATACAAGTTTCGTCGTTAATTCAGTTGCACAACTAAGTATCTTTTCGCGAACCTTCCCCCTTGTTGATGGGAAGACTTGTCCTCAAGTCTTGTTTATTTTGGAGGATGATTCCTGCAAACTCAAACTGAAGAAATGGTAAATAAAAAATAGAGAATTCATATCAGCCAAACAAGTTGGTTTTCCGATATGAATTCGAGTTTGTATTGTGCCACTTTTGTGGATTTTCACAACCAAACTCCTTTATTATTTTTTATCTTTTTCTATTTTTTTTCTTTTCTAGATGGAGGTGGGGTGTAGTGGAGTAGGGAAGTATGAAAAGCTTATGAAAATAAGTTATATTGAAGTCATGAGATAGTAGTAAATGGATAGATAATAAGTCTTGGACTTCAACATTCATGGTCAAGGAGCTTAACATACAGTATGGATGATGAACAATATGGATTAAATACGAAAGGCTTCTTTGAAGATTGATGTGACTTTACATGGTACTAAACTTGACTTCTTCTTCTGATGATTATCTTCATGTCTTTTTGCTTTGATCTCGATCATGTTGTAGGGTTTGGTGGTGTTGGTGGTCAGCATCTAAGAGCAAGCTTCAAGAGTTTGAGTTTCATTGAATGAACTCAACATCAGGTGAATTTTCACTTTTCTTTGACTTGAACATTTGTATTCATATTCCGGAATATGAATTTGACTTTAAAAATTACTTCATCCATGGAGTTCACTCCTTGATTCTTCTTATGACCTGCAAAAACATAGCACTTGATTGCAAGAAAACATTAGATGATGGAGGAAGAGAGGTGTATAGTCTCTCTTCTTCCAATAAACATGTAAATCATTACAAGAATTGCTCAGAAAACAAGTCCAAAGATGATAGACAAACATAATGCGTTTATTTACCCCTTTGAGGAATGGTGGCCAGCCTAGACCTCCTAGCGGTATTTTGTTTACAAAATATTCGTTTGATATCCTATTAGAGTGACTCCAAGGCCAAGTTGAAGCGAATTCATATGGCCACCTCCAATATAAACAGGTTTTCAAAATGGTTTAAAATGATATGGTAAAAATTATAAGGAGTGCCATGTTTGATAGAGCTGCTTGTTAATTTTTAACTAGACCAACAGTCACTATTTGAAGCATAACTTCTTCGATAAAGATCATATAAATGTGATTCCACTTGGAGATTAAATTAGATTCATTTTTGTATTTCCAATAGAAACAGGTTTTAAAAATTCTTAGGCTTGATATCACAAAATTGGTGATGAACAGACCTAGGAGGCAGAGTTTTACTATACTGTTTTGAAGACATGCAGTCACTAAATGTGGAATAACTTTTTCATTTCACCTCCAAATGGGATGATTCAAATTTTTTCTTAGACTAGACTTGAATATATATCTTCCATATAAACAAGTTTTTAAAAGAAGATGGTTTGGTATGTAAAATATGTCAATGAACAGTCAAGACCTAGAATTGTCACCATGCAGATTTTTCGACAAGTAGTTAGTATATCAAGAATAACTTTTTCATATGATACCTGATTGAAGTGATTCAAATTTATTTGGAAACTAGATTCAAAGGGCTATCTTCCCTATGAATTTTATATAAAAAATTTTCCATTAGACACTTCAAATATAGGTTGTACTAACTCTGTCCTTAACATTTCACTTGAGACCTAGTTTTGATTTTGGTCACATTTTTATTTGTGATATAAATTGAGAACTTCAAAATGGATTCCAAAACTAGATTTCAAGAGATATGTAAAATAAACCATGATTTCAGAATGATCCTATATGGTTTCCCAAAATAGGCTTGTTCTTACTGCATTTTGCCATGTAGTCCTTTCAAATGAATAATGAACAATGATTTGAAGAAATTGTTTGAAACAAATTTATTATGGAAGTCTTATTGTGAATTCATTCTACTTGTTTATTTATTCTATTCTATCCTATTCTATTTTAGGAAAATAATTCATTCTCTCAAGTATAAGAGAATTTCCAGTTCATCCATTTTCGTAACAAGATCATAAGTAAACTCATATCCAAATTTGAAAAATATACTTTAATGAAATTTTGGACATGAAGATTTATTTGATCAAGATTTGATGAGAAAGAATGTTGAAGAACGGAGTAGTGTTGTAGCTTATTCTTTAACATCATTTTTAGATCTTGTCGTGTAAATGGATTTTGTAGTTTTGTTTTTTCTTTATTTTATGTTTTTGTTGGGGGGTTTTGTTTTGGAAACCTAATTTTAGGATTTCTATTTCTAGGGATAAAGAAACATAACTAAGAGAAATGTATACTAGCTAAATTTTGTAGTGTTTTTGTTTATCTTCTATTTGACTATGCTGATAATTACCTCCCCGGAAACGGCGCCAAAATGTTGGGCTAATTTATTGACTAAATTAACACAAGTATTTAATTATCAATCCGGGTTTGTAAAACTTGGAGGCAAATCCACTATATATGGACATCAGATATGATCAAGTTTAGAAGATAAAATTTGAAAACTAAAGAAGTGCATATTATAAATATAGCCTACATTAATAATTTCAATTCACCTTGCAATGAAGGAAAGCTGAAATGGCTCTTAACTTAAGAGGTTCAATTCTTCCTCAATTATTACTTGATGAATAGAAATTAGAAACCATGAGCTCTCAATAGTTTAAGATGGACAAATCATCAATGAAGGGAGGCTCTTAACTTAAGAGACATTTGGTATTTCCCATCATAATTCATTCACCATAATGCTATCAATTGAAGATTGAAAATTCATAAGAAAAATTGCTTGCATGTAATCAAGGAAAACCTAGTTTCAATCCACCAATTTAACAGAAGGAGTGTTCAACTTGAACACCTTGTTATTCCATCTTACTAAAGTGATGAAAAAACTAAGATTCAATAAAATAAATCATCACACGTCAGCCATAAACCAATCTGAAGCAAAGCACATCTTAATACATTTGAAACAAAAACTAGTCTATGAAAACTATGAAAATTGAACTAAGAAGTGTACTTAGCTTAGTGTGGGGGCCCTCCACCCTTGCCTTTCACACTTGAAGAAATATCAACTACAGCAACTTCAGTAAATCAACCAAGCATGAACAACAAATTGGAATGAAACAAGTTCTTCAAATTAGGTCCCAACTCCAATTATACAAAAGTTACATATGTATTCCATTACCAAAGCCATCAAAGTCTTGGCTTTAAATAGAGGTTTAATGAAACAAACTGATCTATATTATCTCTAACACTCATAACTACTCATATCCACCTATCTAAGTCGAACTCATCCAATTCATCCCAAGAAATATGGTCAATCCCATAAAATCTCAAAACTGCCCTATTTCCTAGGGATTTTCTGGTGACTAGTCATGTTTGACCAGCCTTGACCGGGCCTAATAAAGCTTGTTCTGGTCGAACTAAGTGGAGTTAGCTTAGTCCTAGTTCCCAAGCTGTCCATCCATGCATCAAACTCGAGCCCAAGTGTCCTGCAAACACGTCATCCACATAGCTATTACGGGAATTTCTGATTCAGTCCAAAATTGCACTTGAAACTCAATTTTCATAAAAACTTCTAGAAATTGCAAAATTAAAATTAAACACCTGGATATGCATAAAATACATCAAAATGAGATGGATGTGATGGAAAATGGATGGAAAATATAAGGATTAATTAGGTTTCCCTAAGCAAAAATAGACCAAAATTGAGGGCCAACAAGGAGTTATCACACGGTTGTTCGATCATTTTTTTCACCCCAGTTTACAAGATTATATTCGAATAAGATCCACCCTGCATGTCGAAGGTAGCAATGGAGGCAATAATAGACAGTTGACTGGTATGCCTCACCATCCATCACCTTCATACAAATGTACAGCGTGGAGAAGCCTCCACATGTTCTACTGAAGTTTTCCTTGGACATACTCGTCATGCAAGAAGAAGCATAAAACATCTCAGCAAGATTGATAGCTAGGCTGCACTAGAATAAGAACACACCTTGGCCTGCTCTTCCGCTACACATTGGGTTATATGAGATCCAGAGTTTCAAGCATGCAGATGTCGAAGCAGAGCAGATGAAGAAGTATCCATTCAACCTCTAGAGTTACAATCCATATGACCCACACTTTCTTGTGAAAGGTCACTGCATGAGAGTACATTTCAATTGGCTCCATGAGGCATGTCATTGGGTGGAGGAGGACCCATGGAGATATTGCTACAGTTTCTCTAGACTCAATGAACTGGTCAGCTTCATTGTGGAATGTTTAGCGAAGCAACATGAAGAAGCATCCTAGAGAGCACTAGAAGTAGCATGTTGGCTACATGAGGCCTAACCCAAGTTCAGCAGCGAGTTTAGCCAAGCAAATCCTGGTACTATTGGCCGTTTCGGTAACAATCCACGGAGCATGGACTGAGGTCTCACCCGAAGTAGTATGGGAGGGTGCTGGAACCAAATTTCTGCACCCTATGGATGTCTTGATGAGGGTTCTGGAGGTTCGTGACCCCATCCTAATCTGTGCTTTGTGTTGCTCTGTGTAACTTTCTATTCTTCACAACCCGTGCGCACCTTTGTATTATTCTGATCCAATCCTTACTCTGCTATTATATTATTGCTTAATTCAATTTGCGCGGGCCCAATATTCCTAATACTTATTCAACTTTTAGATTAGCATGCGTACTTGAAAATAATATAAATGCATAAATAACCAAAACATAGAAATACATATCTATAAACAGACGCACAATATTCTAAATCAATCTTATCTTTATTAATACTCAAGTTCATTTACAGACCCGACTCCGCCCTCCGCACTCGGCTGCGGACTCCACTCAGCCTCTACACACTCAGCTGCAAAGCCTCTACCTACCACTACGACCCAATACACTTCAGATTCACTTCTATTCTCTAACTATGCCTTCGCATCTATCTATTACTTGTCAAAAACTTGGACTCCCTTTCTACTTAGAACCTCGTTCTATTTATATAATACCATGGTCCATGGACCATGGGTAGGCCAACACACTTTACATTAAATTTCATTATCTTAGGGCAGACAACCCTAGACTCTCACGCTCTGCGTCTACATTTTGCAGGGTGTTTACATTACACTTGACCGAAATTCGGGCTTCAAGCCCCAAAAACATGCTATGGGTGGATCCGCTGCCCAACAAGACCCTAACACAATCATCGTGACTCGTCCCGAGTCACTCTGCGAGTGGGGTGATCTTTGTGCGAAGTTCTTCCAATTGTGTTTGGTCTGCATGAAGGTTCGAGGTGCACTGCTCTGTCATCCATTGGATCTGCTTTGCTTGCTCAGCTGAATGCTCACTATCAGGGTCAAATCCATATCTTAGGTCATGCATTGCTTTCCTTCGATGTCGGCCGTGATGAGGAAGGATTCATCGATCCAAGGCTTGACGTGTGCTTTAAGTACTGCCTCTTTTTGGCATGTTGTGTCCACTTTTTCTTTCAATGCCTTCACCTATTGTAGCCTCGCGACCTACTGAGTTAGGAATACTATCTGGACCATCCTACGCACACTATCATATTGCATTTGAAGCTCCAACGCCTCTGTTTCCAACCATTGTATGGTGGGGTCCTCCTGTAAGGTTTTGAGAACCCCGAAGGATTCTTCCAATAAAGTGGTACAACGCTGCACATAGCATGTTTTTAATGCATTCTTGGTGGCATATCATCCCAAATCTAGTTCTGACTCTGTGTCTTAATTGCCCATCATTCACTCCTTGTTGCCTTAAATTGGACATCTTGTCATGAACAGTGATACCAATGGTCACGTCTCAACCTACCTGCATGGAATCATATCCCCTTGTGTGCGGACGCGACCCATGTGTCATATTGATCCTGTGCGTAACTTCCTTGTCACGTAGTTCTCCTGCAAACTCTTTTATAGTCCCACGCTCTCTTTAAACTACTTGGAGCAATGAGACTGTACTTCCTACAGATAGTCAGGTGGTCTCACCACTGGTGCGAGGCTTCAATTTACCTACTAGCCCGGTCCGTAACACTCCTCAATCACCCTTGCGTCCATCAATGTGTTGCGTTCTTCCTTGTATGGTGCGCTCCCCTTCTTACTTTGTCGAGTAAGATGCGATCGCAACCCTGGTAGCAGGGTCATAAATTCTTCTAATGCAATAGTATGGCTATCTATACCTTCTCCCATCGTGCTTAGTTTCTCAGCGCAGCAGGCTTGCATGACTTCGGTTTCTATTTTTTTTATTTCTTTGTCCAATATCATGCTTTTCTTTCTCAGTCGTACCCAATATTCTTCGATTTTGCGAATTTTCAAGTTCCCTCACCGAATGGCTTCTTGTAACTGCATAATTCCTTTACCCGGGTCCTTGCTTATTGTCCCAACTGTGGGAGTTGTTTTATGGGGATTCTTCTCTACTTTTATGGTTTCGTCTCTTTTGTTTAGTGTTGGGGTTACTTTCGTGCTCTGGTTTTTTCTTATGGCCCTATAGGCCCATCGACCCATGTCCCAGTCAGTTCGTCTTACCTGGTGAACTCTGTTCATGATTCCATATAGCTTTTTTACTGCTCTAAGGTGGAATATTTGTGGTGTGCGCCACTTTTCTTACTGCCATGTCTGGTTTTGATTTTCTATCCTTAATCTGGGATGTGCTTGCAGAGCACATGTCTGCACCTATCGACACAGGGGGGCACGCAAGCTGCTTCATCCTAGCCACCCAATTCTCATTCGATGCTGGGGGCTTCCAAACCATAAGCGCATCTGCCTTCTACATTCACTCCAGTTTACAATGGTCTCCTAATGTGTACTCCACCATTGTGCGGGTGTTGTGCACAGCACCCATTCCAGCACACTTACTGCTACTATTCCGATACTGCACTTTCAAATTTGTTCAGGAATTCATCCACCATTGTTACTCCATCATATGTTGGTATTTCCCTTGTCTCTGTTGTCACGCAATGCAATGATTTAATCATCATGTTGAAATTCAGCGTTGTCACTTCGTGCAACCGGTTCTGCTAGCGTTCTACTTCTTCATCTGAATCTGAAGTACAGGATTTGTCATGCTCCCACGAGATTCTCCCATCTGTAGTTGAGTTCATTTAATCTTGGTCTTGCACCATTATCTGGTAAATATAATCCAGATCCTCGTCACTTTCATCGTCGCGCACTAGTTCAGTGTAACGTGATCCTTCGGTTGGGTCTAGTAGAACTACTACGCGTAGGGACTTTTTCTCAAATATCATCTTTTGCTTCTTTAGGTTAATGACTCCATTCATATCAATGGCCCAGTCTATTCCTAGCAATGCAGGATAAGGACTGTTGTCATCGACAATTTCTATTACTTCAAAGTTCGTCTATGTGCTCGCACCTTTGATATCAACTGTTACCCCTTGTAACCTCCCCATGGGAAAAATATTTTGTTGGTTCACAATTCGTAATTGAATATGGGACCACTGTAATGCGGGCCTACCCATGTGTTCCCATGTCTTCTTTGGTAACACATTTGCATCCGAACCCAGGTCTAGGATTAACTGATCCATTTCATATTTGCCAATCTGTGCCGTCAAGCTCATTTCCCTCCTGGAGTGCAATGTACACTATCCTAGTTTCTGGATTACACGTGGTTCCCCTGACCCTGCGCACATAGTGATCAACTCCTACAGTCCCTTAACTGCCTTATTGTCATGCAATAGTTTCATGCATGTCTCCAAAAAGGTAGTAAGCATAGAAGGATCCATCCCTGGCTCTGGTTGGTCCTTACTACCTGAAGTGGAGGCCTCCACGAAGCTCTTCTTAGCTTCCATGAACGTCTCCTTTGCGCGTTCTAAGTCAAACTCAGATTCCTTTGTAGGAGCTTTGCGAACCCATGTATCTTCCTCGAGCTGCTTCTGCTTATTCGTTGCACCGCTTCTGAGCACTATGTTCACATTTGGGTCTTCTTTGCGCATTTCAAACCTCATCATTTGAATATTTTGAGTCGGAGGAGGTTGAAGTACCCCTTTCTCGCACATCTGTGTAATCAACGTAGGACAATCTACCATTTCATGATCAAACTGAGCACAGTATGAATAGGATATTCTCGTTGGGTTAGTACGATCACAGGTGTAGTGCCCTAGTCCTCCACAATTGTAACAAATTAACTATCTGTAGCCCCTTCCCGGTCCCATTCCTCCTTGTCCTCGAGCTCGCCCCTGAAATCCAGCATGCGTCATCCCCACAGCTAGGTTGAGGGCTCATGTTTCTGTCTGCATCCTATATGCGGGGGTCCAGTCCATCATTAACTCGTAGCTGTGATAAGTGTGCTCATCATGGCCTACCGACCTGCAGAAATTACAAAACAATTGCTGGGGAGACTATGTATACTTCTACAACAGATGATAGTTATCCGTCGTGTGTTTTCCTCCTATCTGACAGATCGTGCACCATAACGCGGGTGTTTCACTCAGCCCTGCATGTGCTTCTGGTCTCAACGACATTGGTCCCCCTCCTGCCAAGTAGTTCATACTGGACAGTGGTCCTTGTCATGGCCCTAGCCTTTGCATTTGATGCACCACACTTCCTCGCGTGCCTCTGGCCATGGTGCCCTATCCTGCTTCAAGCTATGCATTTTTAGGTAAAGATTTTGTAGTTGTGCGTGGATTTGTTGAACTCCCAGCCTTGAGTCTTGTATCAGTGTCTCATGTAATGTCATCGCCATTTCCAATGCTTCAGCCTGGGTAGAAAGTTTTTGTTGTGACAGTCCCGTCCTCGGGTGTGGTGTCAGAGATGCCACAAACCATGTGTGATGTTGTGCATTCATGAGCATCATATTAGCCTCGTGGATCATACTCTTCAGTTTTTGATCTAGATCCCAAGGGGTCTTGCCTGGAAGCATCGCAATCTCCTTAAACCCAATGATTGATTGTGTCTCTGATTTCGGCCGACTAAATTCTCTGTTCAGCGCATTCTGGATCTCTACTATTCCTGCATTTGGGTGATCATTAGAGTGCTTGATATACCGTGTCAATGCATGGTCCTACAATGCACTCACCAATGTAGCCTTCTTAATGTTGTTGTCCATGACCCCTTACGCTTCCCACACTGCTCTTACCACGAACCAGAATTGGTCTGGATCCTCATTCCCTACTCCTCTGAATACGGGTAGCTTGATCGCGCACGCCATGCTGAACTATGGGTTTGATGGAGGTGGAGGGGGTGGAGATGGAGGTGAAGGGGCTGAAGTGGGTGGTGGTGTGGGTGGAGGTGATAACTACGGAATGCGTTACCTTATCAAACTGGCCGCACTTCTCGGAGAGGCCCTAGCGATCTCTTCCTCACTCTCTCACGAAGGTGAAATTAAGGGACTTCTTCCTAATCCCCCACTACCTTTGTAGATATTTATGCTTTGTGTCATTCCAAACATTAATGTATTCACATAACCCACTTTTCACATAAAAACATATTAATCCAAGTATTCAAATATTTAATGTACTTACCTCGTGGTCCCTTGAGAAAATGTCGTTCTACTTCGTTGTAGCTCATGGTCATGTCTATCACAAATTTAGTCATAAATTCTCCTATTATCTGGTCGATCCAATGGTCCACAACTCACGCGATCTTATCATATGATGCTTCTAGTCTGCGCACTAATTCTGAAGTCCACACTATCAGTTGGTCAAGCTTATACCTTCCCTGGTTGTCGGCTAACCTCACGATCCATTCATACAGTTCAAAAGGAAAGGATGCGAAGAAGATCTCATGGATTTCTGTATACACGTACTGATCCAAACACCTTTTCAGAGATGCCTGCGGAGTTATGTCTTCCTGTGTCACAAACTCATGAATATTCTTGTCTAACTACTCTTAAATTTCCTTTTTTGTTGGGTTCCAGTGGCACGACATCGGACATCCCTTAGGCAGATCCAAGTACTGGCAATGGAACCATTTGTTGGCTACGTGGGGCATGACCCAGGTTCAGCAGTGAGTTTAGCCAAGAAAATCTCGGTACTACTGACCCTTTTGGCAACAGTCCGTTGAGTGCGGACTGAGGTCTCACCTGAAGTGGTATGGGAGGGTGCTAGAACCAGGTTTCCGCACCCTCGGGATGTCTTGATGAGGGTTATGGAGGTTCGTGACCCTATCCTAATCTGTGTGTTGCACTGCTCCGCGTAGCTTTCTATTCTTCGCAACCCATGTGCACCTTTTTATTATTCTGATCTGATCCTTACTGTGCTATTATATTAGTGCTTAACTTAGTTTTTGCTAGCCCAATATTCCTAATACTTATTCAACTTTCAGATTAGCGTGCATACTTGAAAATAATATAAATGCATAAAATAACCAGAACACGGAAATACAGAACTACAAACAGACGCACAATATTCTGAATCAATCTTATCTTTATTAATACTCAAGTTCAATTACAAACCCGACTCCGCCTTGCGCACTCAGCTGCAGGGGTCTGTGTACTCAACTGCGGACTCTACTCGGCCTCTACACACTCAGCTGCAAAGCCTCTACCTACCACTACAACCCAATGCACTTCAGATTCACTTCTATCCTCTAACAATGCCTTCACATCTATCTATTACTTGTCAAAAACTTGGACTCCCTTTCTACTTAGAGCCTCGCTCTATTTATACAATCCCGTGGTCCACAGACACATGGGTAGGCCGACACACTTTGCATTAATTTACATTATCTTAAGGTGGAAAACCCTAAACTCTCGCACTCTGCACCTGCATTTCGCAGGGTATTTACATTACTCTTGACCAAAATTCGAGCTTCAAGCCCTAAAAACATGCTATGGGGGGATTTGCTGCCCAACACAGCAACAGCAGCAGAGGTGAACATACCAGCGCAACAAGGGCAAGAGAAAGATTGTTGATCGCATGGAGGAAGAGAAAAGTTGCAAGTTCTGAGCAGATCCACTTGTGGAGAAAGCAGCTATGGCTATAGAGGCAAAGAGGCAATAGCGCAACAAGAAAATCATGCAAAGGAAGAGGGAGAAACAAATTATGGAAGAAACGGAGAATGATTTGCATGAGTTGAAGGAGAAACTCTGGAAGGAACAAGATATGCACAAACAAGATAGGGAAGTGTAGCAACAATAGGTACATAAGGGGTGCAACATGTGAAAATAGATGAAACAACACCCGTATAGGTAGTGGACTCATCAAAACAATTGGCATCACGCAGAAAGGAAGAACCATCGTAGGAGAAGGACTTCACTCAGGAGATAGAGCAAGCACTTGAACAAATGGATACAGATATGGAGCAATAGGAGTTAGAACAATATGTCAACCTCATGCCTCACCATCAAGAGGTCAACTTACCTACTTCACCATAGGGGCCACACCGGATCAAGATTTCATGGTGAGGATCGCCCTGAATGCAGTCTTTGAGGATTGGGAGACATTTGTCCAAAGCATTTTGGGTAGAGCTACTCTTCTAGGATGGGAAGAGATTTGGGAAGCACTTCGTCAAGAAGAGATCAGATGGTTGGACAAGGCAAGGAGTAGTGGCAAAGGAGGTCGAATCAAGAAAGAGGAGGAGGAGGATGCAACTCTGGCATCTGCGGGACAACATGGGAAGAGGAAGAAGAAGGACATATCCAAGGTAAAATGCTTCCATTTTGGGGAGTTTGGTCACTATGCAACCCAGTGTCCCAGGAAGAAGAATAAGGGAGAGGCTTTTGACTCCAAGGCAACTCCAACTAAGGCGGAGAAAGAAGTTGAGACAGATGACGACTGTGCCATGAGTGCTCATGCGCATCTAGAGAAGAGGTGGGGAGACATCGAGCTGTAGTCAGGAGGACTACAGAATATGAGGAGCAAGATCCTTGAGATACCCAAGCTCATGGATCATATCCGTCTACGGGATCCTCGAATGACAGTAGCAGGATGACAGATGTTGATAGAAGAAAGATGATGGAGCGATAAAGCAGTGCTAGATTGCAAGCATCTATGGCAACATAGTGGGGATTGTTGTAGTGCGAGAGTCATAGAGATGGTTGCAGTAGTGCAAAGTGGCATAAAGATGGTTGCAGTAGTGCGAGAGGCAAAAAGGTGTTGCAATAGCGTAGACGCAGCAGAGGGAGCATAGGATAGCAGCAGAGGTATCTTCAACATTTTGGGGCTTCTAGACTAACAAGGATGTCAGTATTTGGGTGGATCAGTTACTTACTTTTCGGTAACTGAGTTGCAGTGCAGTAGTTAGTAGTGATAGTTCTATGCGCAATACAATGCAGCATGTTGAGAGAGAGTTGCAGCGCAGATGCAGTGTTTGGGAGGAAGGACCAGCAGGAGCACGGATGCAAAGGGAACTAAAGTACAGATGTAGCAGTGTCAGCAGCAGAGCCATGGGCAGAAGTACAAGAGGTAGCAATTGAATGTAGGGCGGCAGGCCCAACATCCACACAGGTACTGGTGTTGGAAGATCAGTGTGATGTGTAGTAGTGGAACATTACTAGAGCACATTCCTCGCTAAGAAGGAGTGTTGATTTTTGGTATCATCAGATGTGCTCTAGCCATGAAAATTTGTGGAGAAGCTAAAGCACATGAGATCTCCTAGGCCTAGAAATTGTTTGGGTAAATTCCACCCAGTTAGAGAGATATTAAAATAATTAATATTTTTAATGGAGTTCCTAAGTCTGAACTTAGGAAAATTAAAATATTAATGGGTATTAATATAAAATTAGGTGAGAATGTTCTAAATGACATGGATCAAGCCAAATCTAATATTAGTCATTGATTAGAGACTTAATCTCGGTCATTGAAGACTCAATAGGAAACTTATAAGAGGAGGCTTGAGGGTCAGTTGGAGATACACAAAGATTGATTAGTCAGTTCGATTTTCTAGAGCGAGGTTTGCTGAGAAAATTTGAACAAGCAATCTGAGTTGCAGCGAGGGGAAGTGAGTACATAGAAGCGAGGAAGATATAGTGCTAGAAGGCTAGCGCAGTGATTGCGGAGGCTACACAGAGGTAGCAGGAGCCACGCATAGGCAGATGTGACTGCACAAAGCCTGAGGAGCCTGCGTGGGTGATGCAGAAGGCCAGAGAGCTAATGTAGATAGGCAAAGAGTTGGCGCATGGGGTTCAATAGCTATGCAGAGGGCTGACGCATGGGGTTCAATAGCTACGCAAAGGCTAGTAGGGCTGACGCAGAGCCTTGGAGAAGCCTTAGAAGAATTTTCATGGGGCAGACTAGTGCTGAGAAGTTGAATATATGCTTCCGAGAAGAGATATTACTGCCAGATAGAAATCTCTATTGAGTGAGCCAGTTTGGCACCCTAGTTGTACTCTAGAAAGCTGCTTAATATTAAAACCCTCAAAATTATTGCACCGGTTTTCCCACATTGGGTTTTTCTGGGGACAACTGTCCAAAAATAATGGTGTCCCTTGTGTATTTGTCTATTATTTCAGTTGATGATCTGTATATGAGTTTATATTTCATTTGTGTTTATTTTAAGTATTTATATGGTTCAATAACTTGTTAAGGAATAAACAAGTATGTGAAATAAACCAGATAATGCAGGAAGAATTTCAGACGTGTTAGACTTAGAAATTTCAACATTAAGAGGTGTGATAGCTATCAAAGAATGGAGAAACTTGTTCCTTCAAATGAAAAGCCACTACAACCTCAAGTACTCATTGAACCTTTTGAAAAATGGGCTTTGGATTTTGTTGGACCAATTAATCCATCTTCAAAACAAAAGAATATATATTCTTGTATGCTCTGATTATGTTACTAAATGGGTAGAAGCTAAAGCACTTTCTTTTGCTACTGAAAAATTTGTAGTTTCATTTATTTTTTACGATATTTTTACTCATTTTGGTGTCCCAAGGGAAATTTTAATAGATCAAGGAAATAAATTTACATCTAGAGTAGTGAAAAATATAGTGGAAGAATATAAAATCAAGCATCGAAAATATACTCCATACCATCCACAAGCAAATGGACAAGTAGAGTCTACCAACAAAGTGATTGAAGAAATTCTCACCAAGACAGTTCACTTGCACATAAGGGATTGGGTAGAAAAGCTTCTAGAAGCTTTATGGGCCTACCGTACCACATGGAGAAGCACTACAGGACATACTCCCTATGAACTTGTTTATGGGAAGCAAGTCCTACTTCAAATTGAGTTCCATATTCAAACCTATGAGACAGCAATCAAGTTGGGACTTGACTTATTAGAAGCACAAAAGCAAAGAATGGGACAAGTCAATGAGCTAGATGAAATAAGGCAAGATGTTATCCAAAAGACTAGTTTATTCTAGAAACAGAGATCCAGATAGCATGATAAATACATCAAAGAAAGAAAATTTCAACCAGGAGACTGGGCATTACTCTTTGATTCAAAGTTCAAAAATTTCCAAGGAAATTTTCAAACTCGTCGGGCCTTATGAGATTGAAAATATTTGTGATAATAGAGCAGTCAGAATTAGGTCTATTGATGAAGAAAAAGTTCCTCTCTTAGTGAATGGACATCGACTCACAGTCTATCATATGCTAATGACAAAGAAGGATTTGTAAATATTTTCCAGAAAAACTCTAATTTGAAGTTGGTCAAGAAGAATTCTTCTTCTTATCCATCTCAAAAACTTTATTTTTCATATAAAATATCTATTAAAAAAATGTATAAACATGAAAACCAATGATTGTTGGCATGTTTATACAGAAAATTAAAGGTGAAAACCAAGAATTCTTGGCATCTTAAATTTTCTTTGTGTCCCATTTTCTAGAGTTCCATTTTCTTGCATCCCTTTTTTTTTAAATAAATGGTGTTGAGATTGCAACAAGATGATGGAGCTTAGTGAAAAGAGTCGCCTTCACTAAGTGGGCCCGCAGGCTATTTTTGGCGCAAGTCTATTTTTAGACTATGTCTATTTTTAGACATATGGATCATGTCTATGGATTGCACGTTGTTGTTTATGGATGAATTGATCAAGTTGGGAAAAATAGATGGACTTCTATTTTTAGATCACAGCGGAGTGACTGCTCAGTCTAAATATAGAACAGTCAAATATTATTAGCTCATAATAATATTAGACTATAAACTTTGTCTTATTCTCTTGGAGCACTTCAGGATGAGCTACGGATGTGGTACATGCAGATCCCAGAAGGAAATACGTGGTTACCTATGGGATGACTAATATTTGCATGCAGGACTTCAGTTAGAACTCAAGTGAGTTGAGTTTAGTGGACTGGAGGTGCAGTTGATGGAGTTGTGTTCAGTTTAGCTTTGTTAAACTGGTTGTATTTAGTCTAACTGGCAAATAGACTAGAGATGAGTTGGGTGAATTAGTTATTAATTAATTCACAAGTTATTAACTCATAATGCAACTATAGAAGACATCAGTTAACTCAGTTGCATGTCAGTGCATGTTCAGTTCAGCAGGGACAGGTGTTAGAGGATTAGATTGCTATCAGTTGTGACTATAGTTGTGCACCAGATCTTGCACAATCAAAGGGATTGAGTAATGCCAATGAGGATTGCGTGGTTCAGCC